>JAESUZ010005362.1:0-159128 GCA_017311185.1 Proteles cristata cristata
CACAGTAACAACTAATGCTAGCAGGAAACATTACGAAGGCACACACTAAAACGAGTAAAAAGGAGCAAGAAATGGGATTTTAATGGTCTCAAAGTATCACCCCACCAAGCGTTTGTCAAATGCGTAGGGAAAAGTAACCTTATAGTGTTAAAACATGGCAAGTACCATCTCTGTCAAGTGGACTAAGTTATTACCACCAGTCGTGGGACAGAGGAATATCAGGTGCCACCTACGAGGTGACAAGGGACAGAAGACAGCACATGTGATACGCATCACCTGGGTCTAATCATGAGGAAACACTGGAAATCCAAACTGAGGTACAGTCTACAAAATGGTCTATCCTCTTCAAAAATGTTAAAGTCCCGAAAGTCAAAGAAAGACCCAGGGGCTGATTCAGATGAAAGAGACCCAAGGGACAAGGTAACTGGCTGCAATGTGTGATCCCAAACCAGAACCTCTGCTCTAAATGACATCCTGGGACAATGGGTGAAACTTGAATAGATGATATACAGGAGCTCTTTGTACTGTTCTTAGAACTCTTCTGTAACTTTTTTTTTTAATGTTTATTTATTATTTTTGAGAGAGAGAGAACACACAAGCAGGGGAGGGACAGAATCCGAAGCAGGATCCAGGCTCTGAGCTCTCAGCACAGAGCCCGACTCGGGGCTCCAACTCACAAACCGAGAGATCATGACCTGAGCCAAAGTCGGACCCTTAACCGCCTGAGCCACGCAGGCCGTTTACATTAGAATGTTGAGCCTCCAACTCTTGATTTTGGCTCAGGTTCTGATCTCAGGTTCCGTGAGCCGGAGCCCTGCTTTCAGGCTCTGCGCTAACAGCACGGAACCTGCTTGAAATCCTCTCTCTCTCCGCCGTTCGCCGCTCTGCTCCCCCTCTCCAAATAAATGTTTAAAACTGTAAGAGGGGCGCTCTGGGTGGCTTAGCCGGTTAAGCGTCCGACTTTCGCTTGGGTCATGATCTCGCGGTTCGTGGGTTCGAGCCCGGCGCCGGGCTCTGTGCTGACAGAGAGCCTGGAGCCTGCTGTTGATTCTGTGACTCTCTCTCTCTGACCCTCCCCTGCTCACGCTGTCTCTCTCTCTCCTAGAAATAAATAAGAAAACATTAAAAAAAAAACCTGTAAGATATTTCAAGTGTTCATGGTTATCTGGTATATGTATACATTGTGAAAGGATTCCCCCATCTAGTTAATTAAGCGCATCCGTCACCTCACATAAGTATTACCTGTTTTGTGTGTGGGGACATTTAAGTTCAAGCCCCCTTAGCACATGTCAATGACAGTACTGAACCGTCCAATCTCTACTACGGCTGGGAGCAGGGGCGCGGGGATTCCTCACCACGACCACTAGGCGGCACTGCGGAGTTCAAATCCCATCCGAGGCGTGAAATCCTTCCGCTGAAGCCGGCCCCCGGGTCTGTCCCGGTGGAAAAGAGGATCGGAAACTGAAAGCCCGTCAGCCCCCAGAGCCCCCTGCAGCCGGGGGCCGGCGCTGTGGACGCGCACAGTGCACGCGCACTCACCTGGAACGGCGGAGGGAGAGGGAAGCGCGCGGCACGGCTCCTCGGCTGCGGACTCAGCGGGTCTTTTGAGCCAGGGTGCGCCCCAGGCTGCGGACACCCCGCAACCGCGTGCTTCTGAAATAGAGGTTCCCAGGCCCCGCCCCCGGAGATTCCGGTTCCAGCCGGAGGTGACTGGGAAGACGACGTGAGAGCGCACCGCGCCTCCCGGAGTCCGGGCGGGGGGCGACGCGGGGCCTGTGGGTTCGCGTCCCGGCGCTGGCGCTGCGCGCAGCGAGCGCGCTCAGGGCGCTTGATCCCGGGCTTGTCTGGAGGGTTAGCAGCGAGCAGCCCACGTGCCCCGGGCTGTGTCTGCACCGAGCGGACCCCCCGGAAACGGCTGGCGAATCAGCCGGCGCTGGGAGCAAGCAGGCAGAGGGGGGAGGGCTGCTTCTCCCCAGTTACCGGGTGCGCAGGCACAGATCCGTTTTCGTCTCGATGTTGTTCATTAAGAACAGAGGAGTCCAGGGGCGCCTGGGTGGCTCAGTCGGGTAAGCGTCCGACTTCGGCTCAGGTCATGATCTCGCGGTTCGTGGGTTCGAGCCCCGCGTCGGGCTCTGTACTGACTGCCGGCTCAGAGCCTGGAGCCTGTTTCAGATCCTGTGTCTCCCTCTCTCTCTGACCCTCCCCTGCTCACACCGTCTCTCTGTCTCTCTCAGAAATAAATAAAACATTAAAAAAAAGAAAGAAAGAAAATAAGAGTTCAGGGCGCCTGGCTGCAGCTCAGGTCACGATGTCACGGTTGGTGAGTTGCAGCCCCGTTTCGGGCTCCGTGCTGACAGATCAGAGCCTGGAGACTGCAGCGGAGTCTGTCTCCTTCTCTCTCGGCCTCTCCCCTGCTCCGTTCTGTCTCTCTCTCTCTCTCTCTCTCTCGGTCTCTCAAAAATAAACATTTAAAAGAAAGACAAGGTAAGTTCAGGAGCGCCTGTCGGTCCAGTCGGTAGATCTTGCCACTCTTGATCTCGGGGTGGTGAGTTCGAGTCCCACGTTGCGCATAGAGCTTACTTTATATGTTTTTTCAGATATATTTTTTCTTTTTTACTTTTTTTTTTGAGACAGAGACAGAGCATGAGTGGGGGAGGGGCAGAGAGAGAGAGGGAGACACAGAATCTGAAACAGGCCCCAGGCTCTGAGCTGTCAGCACAGAGCCTGATGCGGGGCTCGAACCCACAAACCATGTGGTCATGACTTGAGCCGAAGTCGGACGCTTAACCGACTGAGCCACCCAGGTGCTCCTCTTTCTTTAAAATTTAGCAAAACCACCAATAGAATAGCATCACAATAACATTGCAGTTCCTAGGGGGAAAGAAAAAAAACTTTAAAAAAAATACTTATTTATTTTTGAGAGGGAGAGAGAGACAGAATGTAAGCCTGGGAGGGGCAGAGAGAGAGGGAGACACAGAATCCGAAGCAGACTCCAGGCTCTGAGCTGTCAGCATAGAGCCCGACGCGGGGCTCAAACCCACAAACCAGGAGATCACGACCTGAGCCAGAGTTGGAAGCCCAACCAACTGAGCTACCCAGGTGCCCCGGAAAAAAAAAACTTTTCTAGCAAAAGGAGGAAAGGACAAGCCAGGGGGAAAGCATAAATTACAATGACAAAATAGCTTCAAACATCTTCGTTATCATAATGTATTTACATGGGCTTAACTAAGAGTAAGAAGAGTTACATGACAAAGATGTAAAAAAAAAAAGGGGGGGTGCCTGGGTGACTCAGTCCTTAAGCTTCTGACTCTGGCTCAGGTCATGATCTCAAGGTTTGTGAGTTCCAGCCCCCCTCCCCCCATCGGGCTCTGTGCTAACAGCTCAGCCTGGAGCTGCTTCAGGTTCTGTGTCTCCCTCTCTCTCTGCCCCTCCCCCACTCATGATCTGTCTCAAAAATAAATAAACATTAAGAATAATAAACAAAGTTTAGGGGCGCCTGGGTGGCTTAGTCAGTTGGGCGTCCGACTTTCGCTTAGGTCATGATCTCGTGGTTCGTGGGTTCGGGCCCCGCGTCGGGCTCTGTGCTGACTGCCAGCTCAGAGCCTGAGCCTGTTTCAGAGTCTGTGACTCCCTCTCTCTGACCCTCCCCTGCTCACGCTGTCTCTCTCTCTCTCTCTCTTAGAAATAAATAAAACATTAAAAAAAAGAATAATAAAGTTTAACAAGCAGAAGCATAGACTCTTAAAATGAAAACAATGTTGAACGTTTCCTATGTAAACATGCTCTGATCGGGGAAGGCAAGGTGAAGTGATATATAAAACTCCACTTCAATTATTCATTAATTCCCTCTTTCCCTCATCATCACTATTATTTTTTGGATGCCACAGTGTCTTGGGGACTAGGGATCCAGGGAGCGACCCCTCCCCCCCAGTAGGCAGGACAGGGGTTCTTTACCACAGGGGTTACATCCGCCTTAGTGGGTGTTAAACCCAAGGGCAGCGGAGGAGGAAGGCTTGGCTCTCCTCATCTGGGTCATGCCAGCGTCTTCCGTGTCCCTCTCCTGCTCCTTTACCTTCATGCTGCACGTTTACCTTGATGCAAGACTCACCTGTCCCTCCCGGAGCCGCCGGAAACAATCTATGCCTGCGGTGGCGGGCCCCGCCCCCCACCATTTCCTACAGCCGCTGGACGTAACAGACAATAAACCTTTATCTTCTTGCCATTTCCCTTCAGCCAGAAAAGCAAACAACACAGAGACTCTCTGAGTGGGCGCCGCAGGAGCGTCTACAGGTAGCTGGCCAGGAGAGGGGTGGCTGAGGGCCCTCCAGGCCCACTTTATCTGAGAAGAGACTAAGCACAGAGGTGCTGACATTTGCTTGGGATACTCACCAAGGTCGTTGTAGTCAACTCCCGGCAGATGCTGGGGGTAAAGTGTCCGAATGGCTCACCTCTCCTGACCCTTACGTCCCAGAAGCTGGAAGGCGAGGGCTCAGGGCAGAGGGGGCCCATCGGATGCCAAGGGGGGATATTCCGTCCACGAGAAATACTGCTCCAAAGCCCCCAGGGTCGGGGAAGGGTTGGGGGGGGAAGGGCAATTCAGACTGAGGCTTGCTTGTGTCTGTGGCTGTTCGTTTAGGTCCACAGGGCAATTATTCAGCCGGGCCAAGGCTCCAGAGCAGTCCGCCGGCCCCCATGAGCTCTTGGTGGTGGGAAAGCAGAGAAGTGCTGGTGCGAAGAAAGGAAGGCAGGGGCTCCGTCAGTTAAGCATCCGGCTCTTGGTTTCAGCTGAGGTCGTGATCGCGTGGTTCTTGGGTTTGAGCCCTGAGTTGGGTTCTGCACTGGCAGCAAGGAACCTGCTTGGTATTGTGGGTCTCCCTTTCTCTCTCCGCCCCTCCCTTCTCTCTCTCTCTTTCTCTTTCAAATATAAATAAATAAACAAACATTTTTTAAAAAATTCGATAATCCACATTGGGCTTCGTGCTCACAGTGTGGAACCTGCTTGGGACTCTCTCTCCCTCTCTCCCTGCCCCTCCTGCTCTCTCTCTCTCTCAAAATAGATAAACTTTAACCAAAAAACAATTTTTTTTAATGAAGAGGAGGAGGAGACGGAGGGGGCTGACAGGAGAGGAGGACGCCTTTCCTCACCCCCATCCAGACCTAGAAAGGCAGGGTGCTGGAAACAGATGCAGACAGAAACCCGCAGGCCCCTGAGGCTGTCCGTCCAGAGGAGATGGGGGGCGGGGGGGCCAGGACCCAGGATGAGAGCAGATGGGCGGTGAGGGAGGGCACCTTCTCCGACACCTGGGGAACTTGATTTGGCCTAGACTCTCTTTACATGGGGTACCACGTATGGGAAGGCAGGAAGTGACGGAGGCTCGCCTCTTGTCCATCTGGCCTGGCTTGATCCGTAGACCCTGACGTCTGTGCGCCTGCCCCGGTGGCCTCCACGACGCATAAGGCCAACTCCGTGGAATGAGCCTGACGCCAGGGAGATTTGCAACGAAACCATGCTGCGTGTCGCTACCAGCATGGTGGCTGTGTCCTCAGATTTGCTCCTCGTTTTCTTTTGTGCCAGGGTTTCAACCTGGGGTCCATGGGCCCCCACCCCCACCCCAGGCAGCTGAGGAGAGAATCCCATGGGTTTGTAAACTTGGATTGAAAAAAAATTTACATCTTCGTCTTCATTAACTTCCAGCGGAAATCTAGCGTTTTCTTCAATCGTGTAAGCCAGCAACCTAGCAGGATCTGTATCACCTTGCAATCATTGCGGGGATCTTAAATACCATTTATGTTATTCTAGTTTGAAAATACTGACATTATTACGCTGCTAATGTATTAATCAAGAAGCACCATATAACACACATATTCACGTAGTTTCATCATTGTGATTCAATAAAATTGGTTTCCTTTGTAGTCCTACGTGGATTTTTTTTTCTCTCTGTGTTTAAAAATGTTCTAGAAGAGTCCGTAGGTGAACATGCCTGCAGGGTCAGGGCAGGAGGAAGATCAAGTGCCCCCCAAATTACATCTTCTTTTGTTGTTTCTGAGAATCCAGCTGACAAGGCCCGGTCAGACCCAGAGGGAGGAGGCTCCAGGCCCCATCTGTAGGGGTGAGGGACCTAGAATGACTACCTGGCCCCCCAGACCCTCCACCCCTGCCCCCTGGGTCTCCTGAGGCCCCTTGACCCCACAAGCACACTTGGAGAGGGATCCATCCTGAGAAAATGGTAGCCTTGGTGAGTCGGTCCAAAGTCCCACACATTAGCTATGTGACAGGACCTTCCATAGCTAGAGGGCTCCAGCTGGAGGCCCGGCCCAGCTGTGTGGCAGGGCTTGGGAGAGCAGCAGAGAACTCAGGAAAGCCAGCGCTGCTCCCAGCTACTCAAGGGCCAGGTGGGGCCACTTCTGCATCTGAGTCCTCCTCCCTTGGGCGGGGCAGTTCTGTGCGGGAGGGGCAGTTCTGTGCATCCTCCCAAACTTTGGAGTTTCCAAGAACGAAATCCGAGGGGCCCCTGGGTGGCTCAGTTGGTTAAGCATGCGACTTCGGCTCGGGTCATGATCTCACGATTGTGGGTTCGAGCCCTGTGTCGGGCTCTATGCTGACAGCTAGCTCAGATCCTGGAGCCTGCTTCAGATTCTGTGTCTCCCTCTCTGACCCTTCCCTGCTCATGCTGTCTCTCGTCTCTCCCTCTCTCAGAAATAAGTTTAAAAAAATTTTTTTTAATTAAAAAAAAAAACACAAAATCTGAAAGCCCTGAGGCAACAATGGTCCCAGAGATGTGCTGCTAACAGGAAGCCTTTCACAAGTCTGGGAGCAAGGGAGGGCAGGTAGGAGGTCCAGGCACCCAGGGCTTCCCACCAACCAACAAGCCAGGCGACTCAGGAACCCCTCTGCCACATGGTTCTGGGTGACTTCCAACAGGGGAGTCTTCTGAGGCTTCCTGGGGCCGTGCTCTCCCAACTTGGTGTAGGTCTCCTCAGACTAGCACCCAAGTGTCCAAAAGAGCAAGCAGCCAGCAGGAGACAGTGTCCAGCACAAAACCAGCCTGCCTGGCCCTTTACCTGCCAGATCTCAAATGTGGAAATCTTAACCACAGACAGGAGTATAACGTCAGAATCTGTGGCATTTCAGCCTCACTTCATCTTCATTTCTGAGTGACACCTGATCTCCTGGGCTTGGAGCACACCCCTGCACTGAATTTCTCCCTCTTTTGGATATTTTATTAACACAAAAACAAGCATGAACTTCAAAAATACCAGTAAAAAAATTCAAAGGCAAGCCACAGACTGGGAGAAAACATTCACAATACATAGATGTGGCAAAGCACTTGTATCCAGAATATGTAAAGAACTTTTGTAACTCTACAATAAGACAAACAACCAAAAGAAATGGGCGAAAGGTTTGAACAAGCACTTTACCAAAGAACGTATGTGGATGGCTCATAAACACAAGAAAAACTGGCCACTATCATTAGTCATTAGGGAAATGCCACTTCAAACCACAGGGAGACACCATTACTCACCCAGTAGAATGGCTACAATTTGAAAGACCAACCAAGCCAAATATTGTGAAGATATGGAGCAAATGAAATGCACATACACTGTCTCTAGGAATATGAATACTACATCATTTTAGAAAACAGATTGGCGGTCTCTTAAAAATTGAAACATAACATTTAACTTATGCCATCCTATTCCTAGATAATTAGACAGAAGAAATGAAAGAATATGTCCAAACACTCATACGCAAATTTCCACAGCAGCTTTAGGAGTAATAGCCCCAAACTGAAAAACCATCCCAAAGCTCATTGTTCTATTCTGTTAGGGATGCTGTAACAAAATACCCAGCCTGGGGGGCTTATAAACAACAGAATTTTATATCTCACAGTTCTGAAGGCTGGGAAGTCCATGGTCAAGGTGCTGGCAGATTTGGTGTCTGGTGAGAACTTGCTTCCTTGTTCTTAGGTGGACATCTCTTTGCTGTGTCCTCACTTAGAAGAAGTGGGAAAGGACTTCTGTGGGGTCTCTTTTAGAAGGCATTAACCCCATTCAGAAGGGCTTTATCTCCAAGACCTAATCACTTCCAAATACCATCACATATAAATTGGGGAGGGGGAGGGGGGGAACATTCAGCCTATCACACTTATCATGAATGATAAGTAGATAAATCTCTCAGAACAAAAATTCATTGAAATATAAAATTCTAGGGGTGGCTCAGTGGGTTAAGTGTCCGCCTTCAGCTCAGGTCATGATCTCAAGGTTCATGAGTTCAAGCCCTGCGTCGGGCTCTGTGCTGATAGCCTGGAGCCCAGAGCCTGCTTCAGATTCTGTGTCTCTCTTTCTCACTGCCCCTCCTCTGCTCTCTCTCTCTCTCTCTCTCAAAAGTAAATAAACATTAATAAAAAGAAATATAAAATTCTAGAATAGGCAAAATGATTGGAAAGTGGCAGAAGAGATTCAGGTCGCCAGGACTCTGGTGTACCCCGCACCCACGATGTGCATGCTCCCCTTGATGGGCGCACCTTCCTGTCTTTGCCAAGATACCAGCTCGTCCCTCCTTTCTGCAGAGGCCTTTCCTGAACCCTTGTGTCCAGAGGTTGGGGTGCGGAGAGGGGAAAGGCTGCCTGCATTACAGCACTTTGCCCCATTGTGACCCGGGGACCTGACACAAAGGGTCCCTCAACTATTGTTATTGAATGAGTGATGAAAAACAAAAGATCATTCTAGAGTTGTGGAAACTGAGAGTAGAAGGTCATTTCCCCAAGTTCACCCAAATTAGCAACTGATTTGGCCCCTAGCACCACGTCCTGGACATTTCTCTTTACTGGAGGAAAGGCTGGGAGAGGGTGGGGGCTGCAGGAGCCTGCAGGGCTGGGCTCTGGGCTGGGCTCCGGATGAGACATCAGGCATACCTCGGTTTGGTCCCTGCCTACAACCAGCTGTGCACCTCTGGGCCAGGAGGTTACCTTCTCTGAATCTCAGTGAAGTGAACAAATACCACTCACCTCAGGGCGGCGTGGGGCTTGAAGAAGAGCATGTAGGACAGGCGCTGAGCCCTTTTCAAGGAGGCAAGGATCAGGGCAAAGGAATCAATCATTCTTTGTTGCTGTTTTTGTAATTATTAAAAATGAAACAACCCTGCATGATTCAATAGTAGATTAAGTTGCTTGCTTTTCTGATATTTAGAGGGGGAAATTCTCCTTTTATGCTTATTGTATTTTTTAGAAAGAGGAGAGCGAGCGGGGAAGGGGCAAAGAGCAAAGGGAACAGAAGATCCAAAGTGGGCTCCCCGCTGACAGCAGAGAGCCCGATGTGGGGCTCGAACTCATGAACCCTGAGATCATGACCAGAGCTGACGCTCAGTCAGACGCTCAATTGACTGAGCCACCCAGGCTCCCCTAGGGGAAGAAATCATTCTGTCACAATACGCCCCACCTTCTTCATATTTGTATACTTGTGTGTATAAGGGTATACAGTCTTACATATGTAGTTACATATAGCGATAGATACTAGGTACATTTATATCTTCTTACAGGGGCAAAGTGTATATCTTATATATCCACCCAAGTAGCCATGATTTCCCCTTTCCTTTGATCTTTATATTTACGTGGATTGGGTACTCACCACCAGAGCTTCTGCTCTAGCTTCTGCACGCCTGGTCTTGTCTGTTTGCATCTATCCCTGGAAGGTGCTGTCGGGCACAGAAAGGTTTGTTTTTTCAAGAAAAGGTCACAGTGCTGCATTCCCTGAGCGTCTGCGAGCTGCCTGATCTTTATAGGAACGCTTTGATGGGCAAGACTCAAGTTGTAGTCGCTTTTTTTTTAAAATTAGATTTTATTGAGGCACAACATTGTTCCAGCTGTTGACTGTGGCATCACGAACCATCTCGACACTACTGGCGTGTCACGTTCATAGCAGTTATTATTCACAACAGCCAAAAGACGGAAGCAACCCAAGTGTCCATCAGCAAAAGAATGCATCGACACACGATGGGCTATGTGTACAATAGAATATTATTCAGTCTTGGTGAGGAAGGAAATGCTGACACGTGCTGCCGCCTGGATGAAACTTAAGGACACTTAAGTGAAATAAGTCGGTCACCAAAAAAAGCAAAAATCCTACATGATCCTTCTTATATGAGGTTCCTAGGGTAGTGAGGTTCACAGACACAGAAAGTAAGGTGGTTGACACAGGCAACGGGGAGGGGAAAGGAGGACTTGTTCTTGACAGATAAAGAGCTTCCGTTTTTCAAGATGAAAACGTTCTGGAATCTATTGCATAACTATGTGAATATACTCAACACTACTGAGTTGTACACTTAACAATGATTAAGATGATAAAAAAATTTTAACTGTATTTATTTATTTTGAGACAGAGAAAGAGAGAGATAGCAAGAGCTAGGGAGAGGCAGAGAGGAAGGAGAGAGAGAATCCTAAGCAGGCTCCACACTATCAGCACAGAGCCTGATGTGGGGCTCAACTCACCAACCGTGAGATCATGACCTGAGCCCAAATCAAGAGTCAGACGCTTAACTGGCTGAGCCACCCAGGCGCCTCAAAAATGATAAACTTCATGTTATGTGTTGCTGCCAATTTTTAAAAGCTTAGTAATGTAAAACAGCCACCAGCATTTTATTGGGTTCCTGGGCAATCTGAGTCAGGAGTTTGGGCTCAGGGAAAGTGGCTCTTCTCTGCCCAGAATGTCTGGGACCTCAGCTGGTGACCACAATGGCTGGGGCTGGACAGTACCCATCTGAGCCAGTTTCCTGACTCGTGGGTGGGGCATCTGAGCTGGACGGCTTCAGCCAGGCAGGTGGCATCTCTAATCTGGCACCGCAGAGCAGCCGGACTGTTTGTGGGGTGACTCAGGGCTGCAGGGAGCAGCGTTCTCAGCAGGCAAGGAGTGGCCTTTTATGTCTGCCTCCCTCTCAGAGGTGATGTCACCTCATTTTCATCAGATTCTTTTGATCCACCTGTCACAAGAGCACACCCAAGTTCAAGGGATGGGAACATAGACCCCACCTCTCAATGGGAGGAGAGTCAAGTCATTTGTGTTGTCATGTTTGATTGATTGATTGATTGGTTGTTTCTATTTTGTAAAGATTTTTTTAAAGTTTTTTAATGTTTATTTATTTTTTGAGACAGAGAGAGAGAGAGAGAGAGAGAGAACACAAACGGGGAGGAGCAGAGAGAGAGGGAAACACAGAATCCGAAACAGGCTCCAGGCTCTGAGCTGGCTGTCAGCACGGAGCCCGACGCGGGGCTCGAACCCACGAACCGCGAGATCATGACCTAAGCTGAAATCAGATGCTCAACTGATTGAGCCACCCAGGCGCCCCTAAAGATTTTATTTTTTTATTTATTTTTTTAAAAGTTTTTATGTTTTATTTATTTCTAGGAGAGAGAGACAGCATGAGCAGGGGAGGGTCAGAGAGAGAGGGAGACAGAGACTCTGAAACAGGCTCCAGGCTCTGAGCTGGCAGTCAGCACAGAGCCCGACGCGGGGCTCGAACCCACGAACCGCGAGATCATGACCTAAGCAAAAGTCGGACGCTTAACCGACTAAGCCACCCAGGCGCCCCTAAAGATTTTATTTTATTTTATTTTATTTTTAATTTTTTTAATGTTTTATTTATTTCTAGGTGAGAGAGTGAGAGAGAGACAGCGTGAGCAGGGGAGGGTCAGAGAGAGAGGGAGTCACAGACTGAAACAGGCTCCAGGCTCTGAGCTGGCAGTCAGCACAGAGCCCGACGCGGGGCTCGAACCCACGAACCGCGAAATCATGACCTCAGCGAAAGTCGGACGCTTAACCGACTAAGCCACCCAGGCGCCCCTAAAGATTTTATTTTTAAGTAATCTCTCCACCCAATGTGGGGCTTGGATTTAACAACCTTGAGATTAAGAGTTTCATGCCCTTATGTGATCAAGTTTTAAAACCCTCAATGGGGCGCCTGAGTGGCTCAGTTAATTCAGCGTTGGACTCAGCTCAGTTCGTGATTTCGTAGGTCCTGAGTTCAAACCCCACGTGGGCTCATTTGTCTCAGTTCAGAGTCGGCCTTGGATCCTCTGTCCCCCTCTCTCACTGCCTCTCCACTGCTCGTGCTCTCTCTCCCACAAAAATAAATAATAATAATAAAAACATTAAAAAATAACTAAAGGGGTGAGTTCAAGCCCTGCACCGGGCTCTGTACTGGCAGCTCGGAGCCTGGAGCCTGCTTCAGATTCTGTGTCTCCCTCTCCTTCTGCCCCTCCCCCACTTATGCTCTGTCTCTCAAAAATGAATAAACACGGGGCGCCTGGGTGGCTTAGTCGGTTAAGCGTCCGACTTTCGCTTAGGTCATGATCTCGCGGTTCGTGGGTTAGAGCCCCGCGTCGGGCTCTGTGCTGACTGCCAGCTCAGAGCCTGGAGCCTGTTTCAGTCTGTGACTCCTCTCTCTCTGACCCTCCCTGCTCACGCTGTCTCTCTCTCTCTCTCTCCTAGAAATAAATAAAACATTAAAAAAATTTTTTAAATAAATAAAATAAAATAACTACAATAAAATCACCACAAGCATAAGAACATGAAAGTACACAGATCAATGGGGCACCTGGGTGGCTTAGTCGGTTGAGCGTCCGACTTTCGCTTGGGTCATGATCTCGCGGTTCGTGGGTTCGAGCCCCGCATCGGGCTCTGTGCTGACTGCCAGCTCAGAGCCTAGAGCCTATTTCAGTCTGTGACTCCCTCTCTCTCTGACCCTCCCCTGCTCACACTGTCTCTCTTTCTCCTAGAAATAAATAAAATATTAAAAAAAAAAAAAGTACACAGATCAAGAGCACACTGTTTGATGGAATTTTGCAGAGTGAACCACCTCAGGTTACCAACCAGATGGAGGAAGAGAACGCTCCCAGGGACTCAGGCATCCCTCTTGCGTCTCCTCCCCATCGCTCCCCCAAACTCTCACCTCTGACTCCTAACACTAACTTGTGAGGCGGAAGGGAGGGAAAAATGTCTTTCAGGTTCTCAGCTGGGGCCCGAGAACAAAAGACAGATGAATGAGAGGAAAGCATATATATTCATCTAAGTAAAGTTTTATATGACGTGACAGCCAATGACACGATAGGGAAATGAAGACCCAAAATTAAATGTGAACATTCTGATGTTGAATCTGATGGTGATGAAGAGTGAAAAATCACAGGAAAACATGATAAAACATGACAAAGGGGTGTGAGCGCAGGGTAGTGACCTGGGGGAAACAAGGCTGGGTCCTTCAGATTCTTCCTGGCGTCCTAGAGATGAGGCTGCTCCTTGCTCTGGGTCAGGAGGGTGCCTCTCACCTGGGGTCTGTGACCTGCTTCAGGGGAAGGTCAAGAAGTCCTTCCTACACCTTTCATTTTTCGAATTCCTTCAGTTGACAATATTCAATATGCCCAGTTGCCATATTTGGGGGGAGCGTTTCTTGAAGTCCATCAGTAGCTGCAAATATTTTTAAACATGTCTCCTTAGATTCTCATCTCTGAATTCCTGTGAGATATATACCTGCTAGTAGTAAAATGTGTGAACCAAGCAGTTGTGCCAATTTTGGGCGCGCCTGGGTGGCTCAGTTGGTTAAGCACCCAACTCTTGGTTTCAGCTCAGGTCATGATTTCATGGTTCGTGAGTTCGAGCCCCGCATCAGGCTCTGCACTGACAGCATGGAATCTGCTTGGAATTCTCTGTCTCTTTCTCTCCCCTCTCTCTGCCCCTCCCTTGCTCATGTTCTTCTGTCTCTCTCAAAATAAATAGACTTAAAAAAAATGGTTGTAACAATTTATAACCAGTTTACTCTCATCAGTTGTGTATAAGAGTACTTATTGTCCACAGCCAGCCAAACTAAGTTTTGTTTGATCTTTTTTAAAGTAGGCTTCACACCCAACATGGGGGCTTGAACTCACCATCCCTGAGACCAAGAGCTGCACACTGAGCCCCCCAGGTGCCCTTTGTCTGGTCTTTTAATATCTACTAATCCAATGAGTAGGAAATGTTCTTCCATTGCGATTGTGACTTGCACCTCATTTCCCTGATTACCAGTCAAGCAGAGTTCACGTTTACCGACCTTTCAGATCACCTTTTCTGTGAACTGCCATCCATCCCAATGTCTGCAGTATCTATTGACAAATTTCAGCACAGAAAATGGAAAATTATGCATGTACCAGAAAATTAAGCCTTTCTTCTTTACTCGGTATTAACAGAGCTCACTGCAAGAGAGGAGCAATTGGAACCCTTCACGTTGCTGGGGGAAAGTCCAAAGATTTAGGCACCGTGGAAAATACTCTGCCAGCTCCTCGCAGACGTCACACAGAATTATCAGATGGCCCAGGATTCCAGGTCCTAGGTGTATCTCCAAGAGAAGTGAAATCAAAAGTCAAGCCAGCAACGTGCATGTTCACAGCACCATTCTCCGTGATGGCTAAAAAGGGAAGCCGCTCAAATGTCCATCAGCAAATGCGTGGATAAACAGTGGTCCATCCACACAACGGAATATTGTTCAGCCATAAAAAGGAATAAAGTACTGGTAAATGCTACAACTCAAATGAACCTCAAGAACATTAGGAGGGGCGCCTGGGGGGCTCAGTCGGTTGAGCATCCGACTTCAGGTCAGGTCATGATCTCACAGCTGGTGAGTTCAAGCCCCCCATTGAGCTCTGTGCTGATGGCTCAGAGCCTGGAGCTGCTTCAGATTCTGTGTCTCCCTCTCTCTCTGCCCCTCCCCCGCTCACATTCTGTTTCTCTTTCTCTCAAAATAAATAAACATTTAAAAATAACTTTAAAAAGGGGCGCCTGGGTGGCTTAGTCGGTTAAGCATCCAGCTTTTGCTTAGGTCATGATCTTGCGGTTCGTGGATTCGAGCCCCACGTCGGGCTCTGTGCTGACTGCCAGCTCAGAGCCTGGAGCCTGTTTCAGTCTGTGACTCCCTCTCTCTCTGACCCTGCTCTGCTCATGCTGTCTCTCTCTCTCTCTCCTAGAAATAAATAAAACATTAAAAAAATAAATAAATAACTTTTAAAAAAAGAACATTAGGAAAAGTGAAAGAAGCCAGACACAAAAGTTCCTAAGACTGTATGCTCGGTTTTTACATGAAATATTCAGAACGGGCAAATCCTTGGAGACGGAAGGCAGGCTGGTGGCTACTAGGGGCTGAAAGGAGGAGGGTGTGGGTAGTGGGTACAGAGTGTTCTTAAATTTTACCTTAATTGTAAAAAACCACACAGTTCAGATGTATGGGCCGATATGATATCAAAAGGGTCTCAGTCCAGATGTGGCTAATATAAGTCTCTTTCTGTTACTCATATCTTGATCAATAACGAAAGCTTGACTTAGCAACAGGCAATATGAGGAGAGTGACATTACTTCAATACCTACTAAGTGCTTCACATGCAATCAGTCATCACAACATCCTTGTATGTCTTGTGGGTAGTATGAAAAAACAGAAGTTCAGAGAGGTTAAATGACTTACTCAAAGTCACACAGCCTCTGAGTGATAGAGCCAGGATTTATACCACTGCCCTCCTCCACTCACCTCTGTCCCTATAACTGAGGGCTCCTGGTTTTGTGTCTAAAGGGAAGAGCCAAGGGGCACCTGGGTGGCCCAGTTGGTCGAGCATCTGACTTCAGCTCAGGTCACGATTTTGTGGTTCATTGAGTCTGAGCCCTGCATTGGGCTCACTGCTGTCAGTGCAGAGCCTGCTTCATATCCTCTGTCTCCCTCTCTCTCTCTGCCCCTCCCCTGCTTGCACTATCAAAATAAATAAACATTAAAAAAAGTTTTTAATGTTTTAATGTTTATTTATTTATGAGAGAGACAGAGACAGAGACAGAGAGACAGCATGAGCATGAGTTGGGGAGGGGAGAGACAGAGAGGGAGACACAGAATCTGAAACAGGCTCCAGGCTCTGAGCTGTCAGCACAGAGCCCGATGTGGGACTTGAACACCAACTGGTGATATCATGACCTGAGCCGAATACTCAACTGACTGAGCCACCCAGGTGCCCCCCAAAATACTTAACAGGAAGAGCCAAATTGTTTCTTATTATTAGAGCCCCAAAGGTTGTCTTATTCTGGCTACATGTAAAAACTGGAAACTTGGGGATTAATGAAGTGTAATACCTTCAAACTTCTTTGGGGCGCCTGGGTGGCTTAGTCGGTTAAGCGTCCGACTTTTGCTTAGGTCATGATCTCGCGGTTTGTGGGTTTGAGCCCCGCGTCGGGCTCTGTGCTGACTGCCAGCTCAGAGCCTGGAGCCTGTTTCGGATTCTGTGTCTCCCTCTCTCTCTGACCCTCCCCTGCTCACGCTGTCTCTCTCTCTCCCAGAAATAAATAAAACATTAAAAAAAAAAAAACTTCTTAAGAAATGGTCTCATCAGCAGGTTCCTGGCAATGAGGCAAAGCCTTGAACCTCAGGAGTGTCCCCTCTGCATGGGAGAGGGACAGCTACACTCACACCCATGAGCTTCCTGCCACCTTTGCTGGGGCCCCAGACTGAAGCATGTAAGGATGCCCAGGAACTGGGCCCACTGGTCCACTTTGGTCTTTATTTTCGGATCTCATCCCGGAAAGGTCTAGCATTCATGGAGCAGTGGGCCAGGTTTGGGTGGATCTGGGTACCTTGTGTCTTGGGGAACAGTCAAAGGGCGGGGGGAGTTCAGACCAGAGAGAGTGGAGGACAGAGATGAGTCCAGACAGGAATGTCTGGGCGGCAGAACTCCGTCCCCAGCTGAGTGAGGGAGCTGACTGCTTGATCTGTCTCAGCTCCCGGTTTCCAAGATGGCAGCAACCAGCCTCGGGCGCTACTGAGAGCTTGGAATGGGGCTAGACGGGTTGAAATGAGCTGTAAGTGTAAAATATACTTCAAAGTTCGATGCCGTGCTACCAAATAAAATAACATAAAATATCTCATTAATATTTTTTATATTGACTAGGGATGCCTGGGTGGCTCAGTAGGTAAAGCGACTGACACTTGCTTTTGGCTCAGATTATGACCTCACGGTCATGGTCACCATGTCTGGCTCCCACTGGATGTGGCACCTGCTTGGGATGCCTTTTCTACCTCTGCTCTTCCCCAAACCCTGCCTGGGTTCATGCTTGGACTCTTTCTTTCTCTACAAAAAATTTGTTATATTGATTACATGTTAAGATAATATTTGGCATGCATCGGGTTAAATAAAACATTATGATCATTTATTTCAGCTGTTTTCTTTGACATGTACTTTTCTTTTATTTTTTTAATGTTTTATTTATTTCTGAGAGAGAGACAGTGTGATCAGGGGAGGGTCAGAGAGAGAGGGAGACACAGAATCTGAAACAAGCTCCAAGCACTGAGCTGGCAGTCAGCACAGAGCCCGACGTGGGGCTGGAACTCACCAGCCATGTGATCATGACCTGAGCCGAAGTCGGACACTTAACCAACTGAGCCACCCAGGCGCCCCTGACGTGTACTTTTTAAAATGTGGCTACTAGAAAATTTAAAATATGAAATGTACACTCTAAAGTAAAAATGATGCGTTGTTTCTCTTGGACAGCACTGTTTTGGGCCAACCTCTCCGGCCTGGGTGGATAAACAGAGGCTGGAATGACAGAGGGCGAGGCCCCTTAAAAAGACACTGCCCGGATCACCCTTCCTGGCGCTGTCCAGGCTGGGTCCCAGGTGGGGGAGAAGAGAGAATCCAGCAGCCTCAAGGAAGGAAGGGCTTGGGTGGGGGGAAGATGGGGCAGGTGAGACGATCTTCTGGAATCCACAGGCCGCTGGGAGGGTCAGCCCTGTAGGATTCATTTTCACCCACTCCTAATTCTTCTTCTCTCCTTTCAGGTGAGAAATAGGCAGGTGAATCTCATCTCTGTTAGCAGATTTCACCATCTGGAGACTCTTTATCCTCCAAGTAGAGAGCTGAGGCCACCCAGGGAACCTGAGTCTGAGCTCATTGCCCCATGGGGGACTCCCTTGGAGGTCCCCAGGGCCACAGGTATAGATGCCTGGAGCCCAAGGGGCCTGGGGACCTGGCCTCACCTGGGGTTGGAGCCTCTGGGTCTGGCCTGGGGCTTAGAGTCAAGTTTAAAATACTCCCCAGCTTTTCCCCGGATCTGCACCCCTCTTGCCGCTGCCTTTCTACCCTGTTTGGAAACTGAATCCTAACAGCTATTAACTCAGGGCACCTGCTGGCTCAGTCAGTCGAGTGTCCGATTTTGGCTCAGGTCATGATCTCATGGTTTGTAAATTCAAGCCCCGCGTTGGGCCCTGTGCTGACAGCTTGGAGCCTGGAGCCTGCTTCAGATTCTGTGTCTCCCTCGCTCTCTGACTCTCCCCCTGCTCATGCTCTGTCTCTCA
Organism: Proteles cristata cristata; assembly: GCA_017311185.1. Classification (NCBI taxonomy): domain Eukaryota; kingdom Metazoa; phylum Chordata; class Mammalia; order Carnivora; family Hyaenidae; genus Proteles; species Proteles cristata. The sequence goes on from JAESUZ010005362.1 coordinate 18,338, forward strand.
AAAATAAATAAATATTGGAAAAAATAAATTTAAGAGTTATTAACCCCCAAAGTAAAATAGAACAAAATAAAATAAAATAAAAATACTCCCAGCTTTTGCTCCCTGGTTCTCTGCCAGGATGCTTGCTCTGGGGACAGGGTGAGGTTGGAGACTCTCTTACACCTGCTGGCTGAATGAGAAAGGGGAGAAACCCCAAGTAGACAGTTGTCTGTGGCTTCCCCCCGCCCCAGGGGGATGCAGCCCGAAGGGGGACTGCCGTCACTTTCAGAGTTTCCCAAACAAGAACAAAGACCTGAAAGCCTCTCCAGAGGTGACACCTTGGAGAAGAGGAAGAAGTAAATGCCAGTCTTCGGGACACCTCTCTAAGGGCACAGTGAGATGAGAGTGGATGGATGCTGGATCCTTCCAGCCTGAATTATTTCCGTTCTGAGCACTCAGCTCACCTTCTGTGGGCCATTATTTAAGTGTCGCCTCCTAGATGGGGCGCCTGGGTGGCTTAGTCGGTTAAGCGTCCGACTTTCGCTTAGGTCATGATCTCGCAGTTCGTGGGTTCGAGCCCCGCGTCGGGCTCTGTGCTGACTGCCAGCTCAGAGCCTGGAGCCTGTTTCAGTCTGTGACTCCCTCTCTCTCTGACCCTCCCCTGCTCACGCTGTCTCTCTCTCTCTCTCTCTCTAGAAATAAATAAAAACCTTAAAAAAATTTTTTTTGAAAAAAAAGTGTCACCTCCTGGAGGTGACACTTTCTACTGGCCGTTGTGTAGTCGGGTGTGGGGGTGCAAGAGCGCCTGACTCCGCGGGTCCCCAACAGACCAGGCTCTGTCACTCGCCCCTGACAAAATCCACAGGCAGAGGGAGGACGGTGGTGAAGCAAGAGAGGAATTATTTCCATGAGGCCGACACCAGGAAGACAGAAGACTAGAGGATTAAAGACTGTCTCCCAAGTGCCGAAAATACTTCCGGGTTTATAGAGGGAAAATGTTGGGGGGGCGTCTGGGTGGCCCAGTCAGGTGAGCGTCCGACTCCAGCTCAGGTCATAATCAAATGTCTTGTCGGTTTGAGCCCCACGTCGGGCTCTGTGCTGACAGCTCAGAGCCTGGAGCCTGCTTTGGATTCTGTCTCCCTTTCTCTCTGCCCCTCCCCCACTTGCACTTTATCTCTCTCTCTCTCAAAAGTAAATAAACGTTTAAAAAAATTTTTTATAGAAGGAAAATGTGAGTATGTGCTGGTAGTGAAGGTCAAATCCATCATGGTGTGGGGTCAGTCCCATGGGGTCTTCCTGGCTCAGGACACCACTTACTGCTGAGAGGGTAGTTCAAGTTGATGCTTTGCTGGCAGGGTGTTTCGCCTGAGTTAAGACATAAGCTAGAAAGGAGAATTTGTCAATGAGAAAGTTTGAGGTCAAAATGGAGGTACTTGAAATCCTCTTTCAATTTTATCTGAGGTTGCACCTTGCCCCCCACCCCCATCCTAGATTGGGCTCTGCTTTATTTTTGTCTTGTTTCTTATCATCATCCAACATATACCACGTGTCTGCATGTATCTTGTTGACTGTTCCCCACCCCCCTCCGTGGGAATGTAGACCATGAGGGCTGGGACCTTGTTATGGTTTGAGAAAGAGCCAGAAACAACCACAAAGGGACCTGGCCCTGAGTTCATATTTGTTGGATAAATGAATAAATGAGGTTTTACCATTTTTAACCCAACTGCTGCATAGGAGGGGTGTCCACAGTCGGCTCACTGCGGTGCTGTGTGGACAGCAGAGGGCAGAATCGACTTGAACACCCATGGACAGTGGACGCTTTCTGCTACACACAGAGAGTAGATTACTTGGCTGCCATTAAAAGAAATAAGGTAGATTAATGTTTCCTAAAATGTTAAATGTGCTGCACAGATCTCTGGGAACTATTTTGTGACACGAACACATTATTCATGCGTCTTCCGATATGTCGACGTTCGCCCCAATGGTACAAAGAGGTGGTTAAAACTGTTGTCACTTTAGCCCAAAGCAAGGCAGTGACACCAGACCATACTAAGAGTCATTGTAGTTTTCACCTTCAGGCACTTCTGGGTTTTGTTTTGTTTTGTTTTCCTTCCTTTTGTTTTGTTAATGCACTTTGGAAGCGGACTCCAGTGACCTCAATTTTGACTTCATACTTTCTCATTGATAAATTCTTTCCGGCTTATCTCCTGACTCGGGCGAAACACCCTGGAGGCAAAGCATCTCTGATGAGAACCTGAACTACCCCCTCAGGCAATAAGGACTGTCCTGGGCCAGGAAGACCCAACACAATGATGGATTTGACCTTCACTGATACATGCACGTACCCACCCACCTCTGTCTTCCTCTTCTTTATTTTTTAAGGAGTGTTTTTTGTTTGTGTGTGTGTGTTTTCAAGTTTATTTATTTTCAGAGAGAGAGACTTGAGCACGCGAGCAGGGGAGTAGCAGAGAGAGAGGGAGAAAGAAAATTCCAAGCAGGCTCTGCACTGTCATCACAGAGCTGAGGTGGGTGTGGGGCTCAAACTCATGACCTCCAGATCATGACCCCAGCCGAAAACCAAGAGTAGGATGCTCATAACCAACTGAGCCACACTGGCGACCCCCACATTCTTTACAGAGACCCAGAAGTATTTTCCACACCTGGGAGACAGTCTTTAATCCTCCAGTCTTCTGTCTTCCTGGTATCGGCCTCACGGAAATAATTCCTCTCTTGTGTCACCGCCATCTTCCGTCTGCCTTTGGAATTTATCAGGGGCAAGTGGCTGAAGCTGGTCTGTTTGGCACCTAGGTCACTTTCTCAATAAGAACGTTTTTGATGAAGGAGAATTTTTGTCTTTTTTAATGGAAGTATAATTAACATACAGTGTTACATTAGTTTCAGATGTACAATATGATTCAACAGTTCTATACATATCTCAGTGTTCATCAGGATAAGTACATTCTTTTCTCTTAATTTTTATTTATTTTTGAGATAGAGACAGAGTATAAGTAGGGGAGGGGCCGAGAAAGAGGGAGACACAGAACGCGAAGAAGGCTCTAGGATCTGGGCTGTCAGCACAGAGCCTGACACGGGGCTCGAACTCTATAACTGCAAGATCATGACCTGAGCCGAAGTCCAATGCTTAACCCACTGAGCCATCCAGGCACCCCAGGATAAGTGGATTCTTGGGGCACTGGAATGGCTACAGTCAGTGGAACACGATACTCTAGATTGGGTCATGAGTTCAAGCCCCATGTTGGGTGTAGAGATTACTAAATTAATGTTTTTATTTTTATTTTTTAAATATTTTTATTTCTAGGAGAGAGAGAGAGACAGTGTGAGCAGGGGAGGATCAGAGAGAGAGGGAGACACAGACTCTGAAATAGGCTCCAGGCTCTGAGCTGGCAGTCAGCACAGAGCCCGACGTGGGGCTTGAACCCGCGAACCGCGAGATCCTGACCTAAGCGAAAGTCGGACGCTTAACCGACTAAGCCACCCAGGCGCCCCTAAATTAATGTTTTTAAATGGCTGTAAAATAAATGTACTCTTAATCCCCTTTATCTGTTTCATCTATCCTACCACCCACCTCTTTGGCAACCATCAATTTGTTCTCTGTACTTAAGAGTCTGGTTTTTTTCTTTTTAAATTGTATTTATTTATTTTGAGGGAGAGAGAGAGAGAGAGCACAAGCTGGGGAGGGGGTAACAGAGGAGAGAGAGACAGATTCCCATGCAGGCTCAGCACCATCAGCACAGAGCCCCATGAGGGGCTTGAACTCACAACCCTGAGATCAAGACCTGAGCCAAAACCAAGAGCCGGTCACTTAACCACCTGAGCCACCCAGGCGCCCCAAGGGTCTGGTTTTTTTGTTTGTTTCTTTTTTCCTCCTTGTTTGCTCATTTGTTTCTTAAATTATACATATGAGTGAAATCTCTTTCTTCTGGCTGCCTTAATTTCACTTTGCATTGTACTTTCTAGGTCCAGCGATGTTATTGCAAATGGCACGATTTGCGATTTTTTATGGCTGGGTACTATTCCTTTGTATTCATACACCACATCTTCTTTAAGCATTCATCTATCAATGGACACTTGGGTTGCTTCCATATCTTGGTTATTGTAAATGATGCTGTAATAAACACAAAGGTGCAGGGGCAGCTGTCTGGTTCAGTCAGCGGAACAGGGTTGTGAGTTCAAGCCCCACATGGAGTATAGAGATTTCTTAAAAATAAAATCCTTAAAACAAACAAACAAACAAAAACACAAAAAAAACAGGACACCAGGGTGGCTCAGTTGGTTTAGCGTCTGACTCTTGATTTCTGCTCAGGTCATGATCTCATAGTTTGTGAGACTGAGCCCCCGGGGTTCTGCATGGACAGCATGGAGACCCTCTCACTGTCCCTCCCCTGATCACACTCTCTCTGAAAATAAATAAACTTTAAACAAACAAACAAAACCCATAGGGGTGAATTAATATTTTCATTATCTTTGGGAATAAATACCCAGTAGTGAAATTACTGGATCATATGGTATTCCTATTTTTAATGTTTTTTTTTTTTTTTAAAGATTTTATTTTTTAAATACTGTCTATACCCAGCATGGGGCTTGATCCTACAACCCTGAGATCAGGATCACATGCTCCACCGACACTGAGCCAGCCAGGTGTCCCCTATTTTTAATTTTTTGAGGAACCTCCACACTGTGTTCCACATTGTTTGCACAATTCATGATCCCACCAACCACACACAGGATTTCTTTTTCTCCACATCCTCATTAACACTTGTTACTTCTTTTTTTTTTAATTATTAAGTTTATTTTTTATAGTTTTTATTTATTTTTGAGACAGAGAGAGACAGAGCATGAGTGGGGGAAGGGCAGAGAAAGAGGGAGACACAGAATCTGAAACAGGCTCCAGGTTCTGAGCTGTTAGCACAGAGCCCAATGCGGGGCTCAAACCCACAAACTGTGAGATCATGACCTGAGCTGAAGTTGGATGCTTAACCGGCTGAGCCACCCATGCGCCCCAACACTTGTTATTTCTTATGTTTTTTATTCCAGCCATCCTGACAGGTATAAGGTGATACGTTTTTGTGGTTTTGGTTTGCGTTTCCCTGGTGATGAGAGCTGTTAAGCATCTTTTTTTTTTTTTAATTTTTTTTTATGTTTTTTAAATTTATTTCTAGGAGAGAGAGAGAGACAGCGTGAGCAGGGGAGGGTCAGAGAGAGAGGGAGTCACAGACCAAAAGAGGCTCCAGGCTCTGAGCAGGCAGTCAGCACAGAGCCCGACGCGGGGCTCGAACCCACAACCGCGAGATCATGACCTAAGTGAAAGTCGGAAGCTTAACCGACTAAGCCACCCAGGCGCCCCAAGAGAGATGTTAAGCATCTTTTAATGTGTCAGTTGGCCATCTGTATGTCTTCTTTGGAGAAATGTCTATTCAGGTCCTCTGCCCATTTTTAATGGGATTTTTTTTTTAAGTTTATTTATTTATTTTGAGAGAGAGAGAGAGAGCAGGGAAGGGGCACAGAGAGAAGAGACATAATCCCAAGCAGGCTGTGGGGCTCGAACATACAAACCATGAGATCAAGACCTGAGCTGAGATCAAGAGTGGGACACTTAACTGACAGAGCCACCCAGGTACCCCATAAATTCTTTATATATTTTAGATACTAACTCCTTATCGAATGTATCATTTGCAAATATCTTCTGTCATTCATTCAGTAGACTGTCTTTTTGTTTTGTTGATAGTTTTCTTCGCTGTGTGGAAGCTTTTTATTTCGGTATAGTCCCAATAGTTTAATTTTGCTTTTGTTTCTCTTGCTTGAGAAGACGTATCTAGAAAAATGTTTCTATGGCTGATGCCAAAGAAATTACTGTCGATGTTTTCTTCTAGGACTTTCATGGTTTCAGGTCTCACATTTGGGTCCTTAATCCATTTCAAGTTTATATTTGTGTGTGGTGTAAGAAAGTGGTCCAGTTTCATTCTTTTTATTTTTTATTTTTTGTGTCTTTATTTTATTTTGAGAGACAGAGACAGAGAGCAAGCGGAGGAAGGGCAGAGAGAGAGACACACACACAGAATCTGAAGCAGGCTCCAGGCTCTGAGCTAGCTGTCAGCACAGAGCCTGACATGGGGCTTGAACCCACAGACTGTGAGATCATGACCTGGGCTGAAGTCAGTTGCTTAACCGACTGAGCCACCCAGGTGCCCCAAGTCCAGTTTCCTTCTTTTGCATGTAGCTGTCCAGTGTTCCTAACACCATTTGTTGGAGGCCGTCTTTTCCCCATTGTCAGTGAGCCCTCCTGCTCAGTATAGACCCCAACAATTCTTTCTTGCTTTTTTTTAAAAAAAAGTTTAATTTATTTATCTTGAGAGGTGAAGGAGGAACAGAGAGAGGGAGAGAGAGAATCCCAAGTAGGCACTGCACTGTCAATGCAGAGCTGGAAGTAGGGCTCGAACTCACGAACAGGTGAGATCATAACCTGAGCCAAAATCAAGAGTCGAGAGGCTTAACTGGCTGAGCCACCCAGGAGCCCTCTCAACAGTTACTTCTTATCACATTTTCTTGAGGCTTTGACAATGACTGGAACATTCTAACTGACAGACCAGAACAGTCCTGATAGCAAAGGAATGCCTAGAAGACCACACCCGACAGTCCCTTCCCTGCCCAAGATCAAGGGCTGTTGGGCCCTACTGCCCTGCACCCGTGGCCATGCTCTCTTGCACCTCCCTGAATGCTCCTGTGAAACTTTAAAACTATAAAGCTTTCGGTGTCCATCCTGCTGATGGAGAGGCCGGTTATTAAAGTTCTTGAGCCTGCCACCACCCAGGGTGCCGGCTCGGGAAATAAATCTCTCCTCTCTTTTCCAAACCTTCCTCTCCTGAGTGATTGGTTTCTCCCGTGAGGAGTTTATCCGATTTTGTTCAGCAGCAGTGTTAGCAAATCTAGCCATGAGCTACTGCTTCAATATATCCAGCCCCGCAGGATTCCCAGGGACAGAGCTGGTGGCCTCGGCAGCGTCTGGGTTCATTCTTTGGTGTCCAGAGTTAGCGGCTCTGACAGGTCCTTCCGTAATACCGCTGCATCATTTTGCCTCCTTTGTTGTAGATTAATTGACCAAGTAAGTGTGGGCTTGTTTCTAGTCTCTCTTTTCTGTTCCATTAATCTCAGTATGTGTCTTTTTAATATTTGGTGTGATGAAATGGAAGGCACTTCTGCTAAAGACTAGAGTGTGGTAGTCGTCCAGAGCAAAGCATTTACACAATTGACTGAGCTATGGGCAGAACCAGCCTCTTTCCCAGGGAGCATTCTTTCTTCTTTAAAAAAAAAATTAGGGGCACCTGGGTGGCTTAGTCGGTTGAGCGTCCGACTTTCACTTGGGTCATGATCTCGCGGTTCGTGGGTTCGAGCCCCGCGTTGGGCTCTGTGTTGACTGCCAGCTCGGAGCCTGGAGCCTGTTTCAGTCTGTGACTCCCTCTCACTCTGACCCTCCCCTGCTCACGCTGTCTCTCTCTCTCTCCTAGAAATAAATAAAACATTAAAAAAAATTAAATTTATTTCTGAGAGAGAGAGAGAGAGCATGAGCAGGGAAGGTCAGAGAGAGAGAGACACAGAATCCGAAGCAGGTTCCAGGCTCTGAGCTGGCTATCAGCACAGAGCCCGACGCGGGGCTCGAACCACAAACCATGAGATCATGACCTGACCCGCAGTCGACGCTTAACCAACTGAGCCACCCACGCCCCACTATCACTTTTTTAAAAAGTTTATTTATTTTGAGAGAGAGAGAGAGACAGCACGAGTGGAGGATGGGGAGAGAGAAGGAGGGAGAGAGGGAGAGAGGGAGAGAGAGAGAGAGAGTCACAAGCAGGCTCTGCACCACCAGCAAAGAGTCCGATGTGGGGCTTAAACTCATGAACCGTGAAATCATGACCTGAGCCAAAATCAAGAGTCAAACGAAGAAACTATTACTTATCTGAGTTTGGTAAAGTATCAGAGAAGACAATAACCACAATTATCTGAAAAGATGATTCGAATATTCTTCCTTTTCCCAATGAAATAACCAAGTATATTTCCAGCTGCCTGTGGATGGCTGGATTTTCTTCATGTATCTCAAAGAAAGCAACAAATTGCAACAAATCAAATCAGAGGCAGATGCTCTATTCAACTGTTTTTTTTTTTTTTAAATTAGGAGCGGTGCTAAAGACATATACAAAGATGGAAACAATGTTGTTATATTAGGTATGTTAATATGTAAGGGATTCTTGTCATTGTTTAAATATCGGATTTGTTGAGACGTAATTCACATACTACAAAATTCATCCTTTTGAAATGTACAATTCCGTGGGTTTTATATATTCATATGGTTGTACAGCCATCATCACTGTCTAATTTTAGAGTATTTTGAATTCGGGGCGCCTGGATGGCCTAGTCGGTTAAGCGTCCGGCTTTCGCTTGGGTCATGATCTCGCGGTTCGTGGGTTCGAGCCCTGCATCGGGCTCTGTGCTGACTGCCAGCTCAGAGCCTGGAGCCTGTTTCAGTCTGTGACTCCCTCTCTCTCTGACCCTCCCCTGCTCACGCTGTCTCTCTCTCTCTAGAAAAAAAAAAAAAAAAAAAAAAAGAATATTTTGAATTCAACGAGTGATGGCATGAAGAAACTTGGAAACAGCACATGGCACCAACAATTAATTTTTAAAAATCTCTTGTTAATGTTTTTATTTATTTTTGAGAGAGTGAAAGACAGAGAGACAGAGTGAGCAGGGGAGGAGCAGAAAGAGAGAGACACACACAGAATCCGAAGCAAGCTCCAGGCTCTGAGTTGTCAGCACAGAGCCCAACACGGGGCTCAAACTCGTGAACTATGAGATCATGACCTGAGCTGAAGTCAGGTGCTTAACTGACTGAGCCACCCAGGCGCCCTCTGACAATTAATTTTTAAAGGACAAACATGTTCCTCTAAAACAAGGCAGAGCCCTGAGGTTTTGACTTGTTAGAGAAGTTGGTCATGCAAACCCAAACAGCACAGAATGTCTCCAGGGATGGAAGCTTCCCCAGGTTTCTGCTCTTTTGGAAAGGTTTTTCCCTTTTTGGAATTTAGTTCATTCCATCTTCTTTGGGACTTGCAATCAGCCCTTCCCAGAGGGCCCAGAGACCTGTGCCAACCATCCGAGCTGAAAGGCGTAACTGTTCTTGTCCAAATGCCACAGAACTGGATGAGGACTCAATCCTGCAGGGATCTGAGGAGGGGGGACTGGCACATAGTATTTTCCGGACATGGCCTCAATAGTATACGCCCCATCTCACAATGCTGTTCTGTCACTCTTTCACCAAAAGGCGGAGGTTTATATTCTTTCTCCTTTGTGACTGACTGCCTTGACTAGTAGAGTTCAGCTATGTGATTCCTGAGCCTACATCATAAAAGGTGACTCCTTCTTTGCAAGTTGGTCCTTGGATCTCAGCCTCCATGTTATAAGGAGGCTCAGGCCGTGTGAAGAGGCTTTGTGCAGGTGCTCTAGCTGACAGCCCCGAGAAAGAACCAAGCACTAGTCAGCAGCGCTTCTGTACCTGTGAGGGATCGAGTCTTCAGATTCATTCCTGCCCCCCTGCCTTGCAGCTGCTTCGTCTTAACCCAAGTGGATCTGAAACGAGATTTGTCCCATGAAGTTGTGCCCAAATTGCAGATTTGTGAGCAAAGTAAACGTACTTGTTTGGAGCCACCAGGTTTGGGGATGGTCTGTTACATAGTGATCACTGAAAAAGAAGTCTTAAAGAAGTCTTAAAGAGCCTGAGGGGCTCAGTCGGTTAAGCGTCCGACTTTGGCTCGGGTCATGATCTCATGGTTCCTGAGTTTGAGCCCCGCATCGCACTCTGTGCTGACAGCTCAGAGCCTGGAGCTACTTCATTTTTTAATTTATTTTTATTTTTTTAATATTTTTATTTATTTCTAGGAGAGAGTGAGAGACAGTGTGAGCAGGGGAGGGTCAGAGAGAGAGGGAGTCACAGACTGAAACAGGCTCCAGGCTCTGAGCTGGCAGTCAGCACAGAGCCCGACGCGGGGCTTGAACCCACGAACCACGAGACCATGACCTAAGCGAAAGTCGGACGCTTAACTGACTAAGCCACCCAGGTGCCGCAGCCTGGAGCTACTTCAGATTCTGTGTCTCCCTGCTCATGCTCTCACTCTCTCAGAAATATATAAAACATTTAAAAAAATTGTCTTTAAAAAAAGGTTTTAAAGTTAAAACACATTTGATCTCCCTACGAAATGCAGAACCTCCTAGAGCCGCCCCAGAGGAAAGTTAGCGAAAGGAACAAGCTCACCAGAGGTCAAGGTGAAGCACTTTCAGCTGCCCTACAGTGAAAATATCCACCCTCCGATACTTCTTCGTTTTAAACAGAACATTTGTTTTCTGATTATAACAGTTTTTATACTCGCTGTAGAAAATTCAGGAAAAAAGAGAATTAACAGAGAATGAAAACGATCTGACTTCTAGCATTTACAGCTTCATAATTTGGTCCCTTTCCCTTTACTCTTCTTTATATAGAAATTTCTTCTACAGGGACACCTGGGTGGCTCAGTGGGTTAAGCATCCAACTTCGGATCAGGTCATCATCTAACGGTTTGTGAGTTCAAGCCCCGCATCGGGGTCTCTGCTGTCAGCATAGAGCCCATTCTGGATCATCTGCCCTCCTCCCCCCCGCCCTTACCTGCTGGGTCTATGTCAAGATAAATGAATACACTTGGGGAAAAAAAAGACATTTATTTTACAAGACATGTGTCATATTTGCACGGTAAAACTGATATTGACCCACCATTCATCAGTCATGTTTTGAGTTTTTCAGGCACCCAGCTGGACCCTGGAGAAGGAAAGATGGAGGGCAGGGCTTTTATAGCAAAGGCAGTGGCTGTGATTCACCTTGGGTCACTAGTAAGATACTCAGACTTCGTTCTTAGGGGTGGCTGGGTGTTGCCTGGTGAGTATCATGGGTATCTGGCTCTTTGCTGCCGGGGGCGGGCATGGCTTCGAGAAGGTCCATCCTCCACCACTACCTCGGTGGCAAGGAAGCTTGGGGGAGGCGTGGGGAGCACAACCCCCAAACTCTGTCCCTTGCAAGTGATATGCCTTTTGAGTAGCCCCAGCTGACAGCTGGTATTCCACACGCACACTATGCAAAAGTACTTCCTTAGAGACCCACCGTCTGGAGAATAAATCTCACGTTCGGTGTTCTTACCAAGAAACTCCCCAAAACAAAATCCAAGGGGACAAAAGGAAATTTTTGGAGGTGATGGATATGTTTATTACCAAGGATGAAGTTGAATTGCATTCAAAATCCACTCTCAGAAACACAAGAATTTTCAATGTTATGTTCTATTCACAAGTAAAAGAAAAGGCAAAGCTATTAGGGTCTTTGTTTAAGATTTTATTATGATTTTGGGGCGCCTGGGTGGCTTAGTCGGTTAAGCGTCCGACTTTCGCTTGGGTCATGATCTCGCGGTTTGTGGGTTCGAGCCCCGCGTGGGCTCTGTGCTGACTGCCAGCTCAGAGCCTGGAGCCTGTTTCAGTCTGTGACTCCTCTCTCTCTGACCCTCCCCTGCTCACGCTGTCTCTCTCTCTCTCTCTCCTAGAAATAAAAACATTAAAAAAATAATAATAATAAATTAAAAAAAAAGAACTTTAAAAAAAAAAAAAGATTTTATTATGATTTTTAAATTTTATTTATTTATTTTTTTAGTAATCTCTACACCCAACATGGGGCTCAAACTCATGACCCTGAGATCAGGAGTCCAGCGTTTCACAGACTGAGCCAGCCAGATGCCCCAAAGCTATTAGATTCTTTAAATTTAATGTGAACGGTGGTAAATTTTAGCATGTAAAACAACTGTTTACATTTAGTATTACCTACTCATGCAAAGTTTCTTGTTGATGGAGCATATTAGGAATTTTAAATCCTTTTTTGGGATGTGTATGAAGTATGTCACATATGAAGTACTCAAAACAGAAGTGATAACAGAGAGAAGGCAGTCACTACCATCAGGTCAGGAAGAGTAGCATCCTGTGACATATTTAAAGGGTCTATCAGGTGTCATTTCAAGCATAAAATCTGATGTAAAAAAGGCTGCTTTTGCAGGACCAAGATAAAAGTGTTTAGTAGGGATGTTAAAAGATTTTACTTTCTTTTATTTTTTAAATGTTTATTTTTGAGGTGGGGGAGAGAGAGAGACAGGGTGTGATTGGGGGAGAGGCAGAGAGAGAGGGAGACACAGAATCTGAAGCAGGCTCCAGGCTCTGAGCTGTCAGCACAAAGCTTGACGTGGGGCTCAAACTCCTAACTGTGAGATCATGACCTGAGCCAAACTTGGCTGCTTAATCACCTGAGCCACCCAGGTGCCTAAAAGATTTTATTTGAGGGCATCTAGGTGGCTCAGTTGGAGAAGCAATGACTCTTGATTTTGGCTCAGGACATAACCTCACAGTTTGTGGGTTTGGGCCCCATATCAGGCTCTCTGCTGTCAGCGCAGAACTCGCTTCGGATTCTCTGTCTCCCTCTCTCCCTGCCCCTCCCCTGATCATTCTGTCTCTTTCTCTCTCTTCCCCCTCTTGTTTCAAAAATAAACATTTTTTAAAATTTTGAAAGATTTTGATACCTTTCTTTAAAAACTTAGTATTTCCCTACTACCTTTTTGTTTTAAATAACTTTATTAAAATTTTTATTTTTATTTTATTGAAAAAAATTTTAATGTTTTATTTATTTCTGAGAGAGAGAGAGACAGTGTGAGCAGGGGAGGGTCAGAGAGAGAGGGAGACATGGAATCCGAAACAGGCTCCAGGCTCTGAGCTGTCAGCACAGAGCCTGACACAGAGCTTGAACCCACGAACCGTGTGATCATGACCTGAGCCGAAGTCTGATGCTTAACTGACTGGGCCACCCAGGCACCCCACTAATTTTTAAAAATTTAAACATTTTACTTAAATCCAAATTAGTTAACGTATACTGTAATAATGATTCCAGGAGTAGAATTTGGTGATTCATCACTTACATATAACACCAGTGTTCATGCCAACAAGTGCCCTCCTTAATGCCCATCCCCCACCCAACACCCCTCCAACAACCCTCAGTTTGTCCTCTTTCTTTCTTTCTTTCTTTCTTTCTTTCTTTCTTTCTTTCTTTCTTTTTTTCTTTCTTTCTTTCTTCCTTCCTTCCTTCCTTCTTCCTTCCTTCCTTCCTTCCTTCCTTCCTCCTTCCTTCCTTCCTTCCTTCCTTTAGGTTTTTATTTATTTATTTGAGAGAAAGAGAGAAAACAAGCAGTGGAGGATCAGAGCTGGGGAGGGTAGGGGGGATGCCAGAGGATCTGAAGGAGGCTCTGTGCTAACAGCAGAGAGCCCGTCGCTTGGCTCCAACTCAGAACTGTGAGATCATGACCCGAGCTGAGAATCGCACGCATGCTTAACCGACTGAGCCACCCAGGCATCCCTATTCTTTGTATTAATAAATAACTTTTTAAAAAGATTTTATTTGTGGAGGTGCCTGAGTGGCTCAGTCAGTTAGGCATCAGATTCTTTTTTTTTTTTTTTTTTTTAACATTTGTTTCAGGCATCTGATTCGTGATTTTTGCACTGACAGCACAAAGCCTGCTTGGCATTCTCTCTCTGTCCCTGCCCTGCTTGGGTGCGTGCTCTCTCTCTCTCAAAACAAAATAAACTGAAAAATATATATTTCATTTGTAAGTAATCACTACACCCAACGTAGGGCTCGAACTCACAACCCTAAGATCAAGAGTTGCATGCCCCACCAACCAGGCCAGCTAGGTACCCTCAAATTGCCTTCTATAGATGCCCCCAGTCCCTGGCAAGACCTGTTTACCACACACACACACACACACACACACACACACACACCCCTCCCCCAAAAGCTGGTGCTCGGTCTCAGGCCCCAAGGCTCAGCCCGGGTCACAGACTCGCCCAAGGTCAGCAGACCCCTAGGTGGTCAGAGCAGAGTGAGGCAGGACCAGTGTTTACAACGGTTGGCTGATGTAACTAACAGCCATCTGCATCAGCCTTCCTTAGGGAGAAAGACGAGTTCACTTGTTTTACTCTCTTGTTATTAAAAATGCTAATTTATTTATTTATTCTTGAGCTCCTTTTTCATTTCTTTCTTGTGTGTTTCACAGCAAAAGCCAGAGCCCCTGAAGCCACGCTGGGGTCTTACCTCCAGCGGAGCCACGAGTTTTGTCTCCTTTGCTTACTCTCTTTTCTGCTTATTTGTGTCTATTTTTAGTATGTTTTGGCAACATTTATTTTGAACCAACGTTAGAAACGCTGCCCCCCACTCCTTGCGGGCGCCTCCCACTGCCAGACCTCGCGACCACCGGCTGCCTCTTCCAGCCACGGGGGCGCGTGGGTGACGTCTGAGGGCGCTCGGTTTTTCCCACCCCCAACCTGTCCTGGGGCGCGAGCCCCTCCAGTCGGGGTGTTTCTGTGCAACGAGAAAGGAACCGCCCGAACGGTCGGGAAACTTTCCCGCTGCCGTTTCCCCGGGGACCGCAGGGTCCCCTGTCTCCCTCCGAGCGGGCTCGGGCGTCAAGGTCGGAGGTGATCGGGGCGTCCGCTCCGTGTCCTGGGGAGGGGCCAGCCTCCGGTCCCGAGCCCCGGGGAGGGGACAGCGGGCGGGCGTCCCCTGGAAGCAGAGACACCTGCGGCCTCCGGGCGGGCGGCCCCCGGGCCCCGGCGCCTCCTTTAAAGCCGCGGCTCCGCCCCGCCCGCCCGCCTTTCCAGCCCGCGGTTCCACCCAACCGCCGGATTCCGGCCGCCCGGGCAGAGCGTCGCAGAGCCGCGAGCCCGCGAGCCGGCCGCCCAGTCCCCTCGTCGGGTTCCGCGTCCCCGGGTGCCCGGATCCGCCGCCATGGCCAGCCAGGAGCTGGCGCTCAAGCTGCAACGGCGGCTGCAGTGGGAGGAGGGGGCGGAGGGCGGCCTCCAGCCCGCGCCCCACGCAGCGCCGGCGCCCGCGCACGAGGTCCCCGGCCGGGCGCCCACCGCCTGCGCCGACGCCGAGCTGAGCGCGCAGCTCAACCGACGGCTGGACATCAACGAGGGCACGGCGCGGCCCCGCCGCTGCAAGGTCTTCAACCCCTACACCGAGTTCCCGGAGTTCAGCCGCCGCCTCATCAGGGACCTGGAGAGCATGTTCAAAAAGTGAGCGCCGCGCGCCGCCCTGCGCTTTGCGCCTCCGAGGACCCTGCGCTGGGGACCCGAGAGGCGGGTGCGGGGTAGGGAGGAGGTGGTGGTGAGCGGGTTTCCCGGCCCTGCTTGGTGGGACAAGGCGGGATAGTTTAGGAGTTCCGGGGGTGCCCTTAGCGTCTAACCCGCGCCCCCAGGCCCTGCGCGCCCCGAATCCGTGCCGGCGCGTCTGGGGGTCCCGGCCGGGCCAGGCAGCCCAGGGCCGTGGCCGTAGCTCTGCCCGACCGAGCTCAGAGGTCCCCCGGGGCAGCCGAGCCGGAGTCCCACGCTCCCGGGTCCCGGCCACGGCTCCCGCCTCTGCGCCGCGGCTGCAAGATTTGCCCGCAGCGCAACTTCTAGGAAACAGAGTCGCGCAGCGCCTCACCTGCCAGCTTTAACTTTATCTCCCAAGGGAGAAACTAGCCCCGTTGTCCTTTTATCTGTTAAAACAAAAGAAGAAAGTTATCCTTGGCTGCCGCTCGGGGGCTGAAGTACCCACAGGGGCTGAGAACTGAGAGTTTGTGAAACTCGTTGCAAAAGATCAGGACGTTCCTGAAGCGCGCGTATCTTGGGAGCCTCCTGGGGGCGTCGCCTTATCTGTTTGGGGCAGAAGGCGCCCGTCGGAACCGGACGTAGCAGGTGGCAGCCGATCGGACTGGGGCTCGCTCCTGTCCTGCTGTGAACGCCCCGCGCGGCCGGGGAGCTGCTGGCGCGCCCCAACACCGGGCCCTGTAAGCAGCATAGAGAGCCCCCTCTGGTTGTCTTTGTATTATTGGAGTTCCCTGGACCTCAGTTTCCTCATCTGTAGAGAGAGGGCAGCGATCGTCTCAGCCTTTTAAGGCCAGATTTTGCACACCATAAGCTCCTAACCAAGCTATTAATATTATTTCCACAATTGGGCCGAGACCGGAAAAATGCTTGGGGGAGCGAAGGCCTCTGGCCAGGTCATACTTAGGGCGTTTTTAAAAGCGCTTGGAATGTGTTTGTCCTCCGCATGAAGGTTCTATTTAAAGGCTCTGTGGCCGGCACTGTGTGGCCAGAGCCTTGCCCCCTTCCCGAGGCTGGGCTGTTGTCCAGCCTCCGCCTCTGCGTGGAGGTCAGTGGAGGCTGGAGCCTCCCTGCCTCCTGTGCTCCCCTGACACCCCGATTTCCCGCCCCGGCTTGCAGGCAGTGTTCTCTGGGGTTCACACGTGCTGGGTGTAGTTTGGGGAATTAAGGAAGACTGAGTTGGGGAGGGAAGCATTCGGAGTGGTGATGGAAAGACCATGGGTAATTGGTTTGTCAGAGCCCCTTTGATTTATTTCGGGGTATGCTCTGGCTCTGTCACTGCCATGTCCCAGCAGTTTCTAGTAGTCCAGCTGGATTGGGGGGCGGGGCCCATCTTGGGGACCTCCTTCTTCAGTTTGCTTTGAGGTAACTTGGGTTTCTTTTATTTATTCTTTTTTTTTTCTCTACAGAACAATCTTTGCAAGGTTAAGTTTGTTGGCTACCTACGTGTTATAAAGGGAGTCCACACAGGGTCTTGGGGGAACAAGCAAGGTGGCATGCGTGAGGAAGCAGGCTCTGGAACAGGGTCAAGCTCAAGGGAAGGCAGCCTGTGGTCCAGGGTCCCAAGAGAGCTGGCCGTCTAGCCTTTGCACGGTGTCACACGGTGGTTCTCCAGAGCTGCGGTGTCGGTCAGAATTCTAGGTTGGGTTTTCTGTCACTTTCACCCAAAAGTGGCATACAAAAAAAAAAAGAGAGATTAATTGGCTCAGTATCGGTGTCAGGTATGGCTGGACCCAGGCGCTCAGATGATACTATCAGTGCTTAGTTTCTCTCTTTCTTTTTTTAAAAAATTTTTTTTTTAATGTTTTATTTATTTCTAGGAGAGAGAGAGACAGCGTGAGCAGGGGAGGGTCAGAGAGAGAGGGAGTCACAGACTGAAACAGGCTCCAGGCTCTGAGCTGGCAGTCAGCACAGATAAGCCACTCAGTGGCTTATCCCTGTGGTGGCAGTCTGACCACAGCAGCGCCAGTCCAGCGGGACAGAGTAACCGCAGCAAAGGCCGTATTGTCTCTTTCTCTCTTTAGCTTTACTATTGTTTCTTACTGGCTCTGAACCAATTGCCGTGGCCAGGGGACTAGGTTGCTCTGATTGGCCAGGCCTGAGCCACGTGCCCCACCCCTGCAGGGAGGAGTACAGACTTGGCCGTGGGGAAGAATGGCTTTCACAGGCAAATCTGGGGGCTCTTGCAGAGGAAGGAGGGTCAAATGCTGACGGCTTATGAATGATCTTCCTGGGTCATCCTGGACCTGGATCATGGGCGCGCTCAGGGCTGCTGCTTTGTGTACCTTCAGCCACGAGTGCCATGGCTGGACTGCCTGGCTCCTGTCATCAGGGAGTGGGACCCGAGGCCCGAGCTGCTGCAGAGATGCCTTCTTGGGAATCATCCCCATATGTCCCAGAAGGCGAGAGAGGCAGAGCTGCCCCTTCGGTTCAAGTGAGCTGAGCAGTACCTGGAGACCCCAGCACAGCGGGGGGGATCGGTGTCACCTCTGGATTCCCATAGGTGTAGAGCTGATAGGGCCTATGACCTGTGACCGTGAACAAGTTACACGATCCCTCTAAGCTTCGGTTTTCTTGCTGGTTCCCCTGAGGGCCAGGCAGCTGCTGTGGCCACCCGGGCAGGGCCCCCTGGGAAATGCTGCCTTGCTTTCCCCACTGTGTTTGGAAAGGCCCCCCTAAACCGGATGTTGGGACTCAGTTATGCATCATGAGTGTGGGGAGGGTGGGGACACAGCCCCCTTATTCCAGGGTCAATTGCTGTGACTGTGACCATGGACAAGTTGCTTAACCACTTCTGGCCTTTCATCTATAGGATGGAGGCGAATTGTTCCTTTCAAGGGGGTTTGTGAGATCCCGGCGAGCCCACTTTGGCTCCAGCCCTGTGTCCGCGTGCCCTGCCCCACTTTCAGGCTGCCTGCCCCCACAGAAACAGGGATGGCAGGACCCCAATGCCGGGCTCCCACAAACTCAGCACCCTTCCTTTGAGCTCGGCAGTTTACCCTCAGAGTGCGTCTGCCCAATTTCCCTGGCAGCAGTGACCTTAGGTGATGGACAAACCCCTCCTCCCGTGAAGGGGCCCTGCTGTGCCTTAGGGGCCTTCCTGCCCTCCTGCTGCCTCAAGGTCCCTCCGGATGGCCACCTGGCCCTGGGACCCACCTGAGCCCATCTGCCCAAGGGGCCGCCTCCACCCGGGAAGGCTGCTGTGGGGCTGGCCATTCGGGGATTTGCCACCTGCCCGGGCCTGGCCCTGCTGCTGGCTGTCTGCCGCCTGCGGAGGAGCTCCTTGATCCCAGCCTTGCCCACAGCACAGCCCTTGATTCCCCGGGTTTCTCTTTCCTGTTTGCTTCTTCCTGTTGTCCTTCACAACTTAAAAAAAACAAAAACAACGAATTTTAAAGTACATGCGGATAGGTCCTCTTCAAAACCTGATTGCTCATTCCATCATTGATCCCTATCATCAGCTGCCTTGGCCACTCACCGAGGGCCTCCTGGGCTCCTATGCTGCCCGGAAGAGCCCTGCCCCTGCCGACCCCTCCCTGACCCTCTTCCCTGCCCTGCGACAGAGTCACCTGCCACAGCACGGGTCCAGCCAGCACTGATTGATTGATACCGTACTTCTGTCCCTACTTGAAGTGTGGCCTCTTTCTCCCTTTTTCTTTTTCCCTTTGCTTTTCTACGCATAAATTAGAGCGTAAGCATGTTAAAAATGCCTAAGCACATGTCACGCACCAACTTCTTTCCCATCACCTGCTTTCCCGACCTGACTCACTGCAGAAGCAGGGTTGAGGCTGTGAAGAGCATGAATGTGGAGCCAGGCTTCCTGGGTTCAGACCCTGACTCTTCCTCTTGCTACCTGGAAGGTTACTTTGGGCAGGTTACTGAAAAGTGTCGTACCTCAGTTTCCCTTTCTGTCAGACGAGGATAGAACAGTCCCTGCCTTGTGGGGTTGTCGTGGGGATTAAATAAGCTAATGTGCATGAAGCAGTTAGCTCAGCGCAGGGCCCACGGTGAGGACCAGGGAGATTTGCAGCCCTCATTTGCAGATGCTCACACAGCTGTAATTTTGGTGGATGCGCATGTTTTGTGTCATCCTTTTTTGTTCAGTAATTTAAAAGCTCTTTGCAGTGTCTGATTTACCCTTTTTAAAGTTGATTTCTTCCGCAGTTTGAGCTGCAGGGTGGCGCCCTGGCCGCCTGGTGAGTAACTGGTCCCCCTGGGACTGTGCCCTGCCTTCCTGCCCTTCCAGGCTCTCGATGGGGGTCACTTGCTCCACTGCTGGACGAGTGGATGAGTGTCCTCCGGCTGCTGTGACAAAATGCCACAAAGGCAGTGGCTCTAAACAGCATGAAGATATACTCTTACCCTTCTGGGGGTGGGAACTGGAACCCAAGGTACTGGCAGGGCTGTGCGAGGCCACAGAAGCTTTAGGGAAGAATCCTTGCACGCCTCTTGTAGGTAGCTTCTCGCGCTCACCGGCAGTGCTTGGCGTAACCTTGGCTATAGACCCGTCGCTCCCATCTCTGCCTTGTTCTATCAAGTGTTCCTTAAAAACAAAATTTTTTAAGTTTATCTATTTATTTAGAGAGCGTGGGGGAGGGGCTGAGAGTGAGGGAGAGAAAGAAATAATCCCAAGCAGGCTCTGCATTATCAGTGCAGAGCCCGGATGCAGGGCTCAAACCCGTGAACCATGAATTCATGATGTGAATAGAAGTTGGATGCTTGACCGACTGAGCTACCCGGGCGCCTCAAGTGTTCCTTTTTTTTGGTTTGTTTTAGTTTTTTTAATGCCTATTATTTTTTTATTAAACTTTTTTTTTTAACATTTCTTTATTTTTGAGAGACAGAGGCAGAGCATGACAGAGCACAAGTTGGGGAGGGGCAGAAAGAGAGGGAGACACAGAATCTGAAGCAGGCTCCAGGCTCTGAGCTGTCAGCACAGGGACCGACGCAGGACTCGAACCCATGAACCGTGAGATCATGTCCTGAGCAGAAGTCTTACACTCAACCGACTGAGCCGCCCAGGTGTTCTTGATGGTGTTCTCCTTGTATGTGTGTTTTTATATGGCCTCCTTGTAAGGACACTAGTCATTGGATTTAGGGCCCACCCTAATCTAGTATGACTCTATCTTAGTTTAATTTATTGTATCTGCGATGATCCTATTTCCAAACAAGATCACATTCTGAGGTTCTGGGTGGCTGTGAATTTGGTGGGGGACCCTATTCAACCCATTACTGCAAGTGACCAGAGTTACCTAGTCCCTGAGCACCATGACTGCCTCCTCCTTGCCACCTGAGAGATTGGGGAGCTGGAACAGGGGAGGCCTAGAGGCCTTCAGATTTGGGAATGTCAGAGCCTTAGCCAAAGCCCGCATGTTCCTACCCTTAGCAGAAGGGAGCTCAATCTTCCCAAAGCCCAATCCTAATGGAAATGGAACTGCCATCTAACTACAAAACACAAAACCAACAGATCCCCCTGCCCCCCTCTCCTCACCTCTACCCAGTCCAGAAGTGCACTCACTTTCAGCAAAAATTTCAGAG
The DNA here is from genome assembly GCA_017311185.1 of Proteles cristata cristata. Classification (NCBI taxonomy): domain Eukaryota; kingdom Metazoa; phylum Chordata; class Mammalia; order Carnivora; family Hyaenidae; genus Proteles; species Proteles cristata. The sequence goes on from JAESUZ010005362.1 coordinate 39,116, forward strand.
TTTCCAGATCCAGATTCTGATGTCGCCCTAATTCGCTCAGAGCCTAACTTGACGGGCACAAAGTACGCCTGTTCTTTTTGTTGGGGCTGGAGAGATTCATGCAGATATCGCAGAACGTGCTTTGATCTTTTAAATTTGATTTTCCTATCAGGAAGTGTTTTGCTTCAGGATTTCTTACATTGTCAAGGTTGGGAAAAAGAGCTGTACCCCCCCCCAGCCTGTGAGCATGTTGGGGTTTTGGGGTGGGGGGGTCACTCGTCTTTGCATCCCTGGGGCCCAACGCAAGTGAGCCTGGCTGCCAAATGCTGTGTTGTCTGAGGTAGAGAATTTTCAACTGAGTATGGGAAGCCAGAGGCATCACCAGCCTGGCCAGAGAAAGTTCCCTCTTCATTTCCAAGTGTGTTACTGGATAGCCCGAGCCAAGAGAACAGTGGCCTGATTTTAAGCGAAGAGTGAGACGGCCTAGAAGAAATTGACTCTGGGTGTGTGTCCAGGGCTGGGTGTGTGTAACAGGAGCTGGTGGAGGTCAAGGCTAGACGGGAAATTTTAGTTACCCAGGGCTTGATACTCAGGGGCCTTTTTCAAAGGGAGGTACTGAGGGCAGCCCCTTAAGGGTGGGACCCAAATGCAGCATCTCAGAGGTGCCTGGGTGGCTCAGTCAGTTAAGCATCTGACTTTGGCTCAGGGCATGATCTCATGGTTCGTGGGTTCAAGCCCTGTGTCGGGCTCTGTGCTGACAGCTTAGAGCCTGGAGCCTGCTTTGGATTCTGTGGCTCCTTCTCTCTCTGCCCCTCCCCTGCTTGCTCTCTCTCTCGAAAATAAATGAACATTAAAAAATTTTTTTAAAAACAAAACAAAAACAAATCCAGTATCTCCAAGTGTGGCTGCCATGTTTTTGTAGCTATACCTGATGCTGTGGTTCAATCCCCCAAAGGAAGGGTGGGAAGAGGAACATCTGGCTTTGGGAAAGTTGTCTTTTTATTGAGAATCCGAAATGGTGATGTCATGACTGCCCTTCCAACGCCCACGTCACCACTAAGCACGGAAAAGGCGACGATGTTGTGGAACTGCTTGTTCTTATGTCCCCCACCCTCATCCCATTTATTTTTCTCCTCCTTAGTCTCCTCCCTGGAGGGAGGGAGGAAGGGGTGTGAATAGAGAGGGCAGGCATTTACAGTAGAGGTGAGGAGAGACAGGGTTTCCTGGTGGCAGGGAGAGGGGAGGCAGTGCACCCACTGTCAGGTGCGTCTATTGAGTGAATTGACTTTGGTTTTTGTTTTTGTTTTTTTAATGTTTTTTATTTATTTCTGAGAGAGAGAGAGGCAGCGTGAGCAGGGGAGGGCCAGAGAGAGAGGGAGACACAGAATCTGAAACAGTCTCCAGGCTCTGAGCTGGCTGTCAGCACAGAGCCCGACATGGGGCTCGAACCCACGCACCGTGAGATCATGACCTGGGCTGAAGTCGGAGGCTTAACCAACTGAGCCACCCAGACGCCCCTGAGTGTATTGACTTTGAAGATGAGGAAGGTACCTTAGAGAAAGGCGAGAGCTTCTGACTCCTGGATTTGGATTTGGAATTCCCTCACCCGCACTGGATTTTGCACATTTGACCTTGCTGACCGTGGGTGGGGCAGGAGAGCCCTGGGCTAGTCTGAATTCCGGGGGGGCGTTCAGCCGGAACCCAGGCTGGCTTCTGTTTCGGGGCCCTGGTCTCTGGCAGAAGGACACCTTGGCCTGAAACTATTTCTTAGATCTGTTCAGGTACCAGTTGTTTCCATTTGCCAGTGGAACCCAGTGACCTGCGTGCTGACCCCGCAGAGGGGAGTTGGGAGGGGGCCCATGGTTCCTGGAATCACATCTTTGCTGGGAGTTTCTTTCTCCTTCCCTGCTCCCCACCTCTCTCTCTGGGAAGTGTCCTCCACCCTTCTTATAGAGCCTTCACATTTTATGAGGATTTGAATAAGAGGAATGTGAAATTGAGTGAGTTACTGAAATCTCACATTATGCAAAACAAAAAAAGTCCCTTTCCCCTTCTCCCATGTAAGGTTAGTTAATAAGTGCCCGGCTTCAAGGCTGTGAGGTCTAAAGGACTCTATTTGCTGGGTCCTACCCGTAGTCCAACTAGCAAATAGAAGCAGAAATAGCTCCTTCCCAGGGCACCCCGGGGGCTCAATTGGGTAAGCCTCTGACTCAGTTTCCCTCTTTGTGAATATCTGTACCGTGTGTACCTTCGCGTGTCCACGTGTGCTGACACGTGTGTTCAAGTTCACGCTCACCCTCACATTCAGCACCTGTTCTCCCCCGTGTCATATAGTCCGGCCTCTACAGCCTCTTTCAGCTCCTGCGTCCCTTGAGTGTTGGTGATTGAAGGGTGTTTCTGGTCCTAAGTCCTCGATGCTCCTTGAGGCCCAAGTACAAGGGCACCTGAGTTGTTGGAGCAAGGACTGCACTGTCCTGCGGAATGAAACGTGTTCATGCTCAGTGCTCTGCCAGGAGTCTTGTTGGTTTCAAGGCTGCGTGACTTTTTGTGACCCCTTCCCCAGCGTTCCCCGCTGTGGGGTCCCACATCATCCATGTCTATGCATTTACTAACCGTAATCTGCTGTGGTACCATAATGCTGCTGAGGATGAGCCTCCTTCTTACCTACTGTTTATGAGCCATTCATTCGTTCGTTCGTTCATTCATTCATTCATTCAGCTAAGTGTCTGCTGGGTGCTGGGATTGTACAGATCGAACCAGAGGAGTCACTGCCCTTGAGAAACTCAAACTCTTAACAGTGAGCTGGATGTTTTAAAAGTTTATTTATTTTTAGAGAGAGAGTGAGAGAGCGTGAGCAGGGGAGGGACGGAGAGAGAGGTGGGGGAGAATCCCAAGCAGATTCCACACTGTCAGTGCAGAGCCCGATGTGGGATTAGATCATGACCTGAGCCCAAGCCAAGAGTCAGATGCTCAACCGACTGAGCCACCCCGGTGCCCCAGCAGTGAGCTGGCTATAAATGATACTGCTTGACGGGGGTGCAAGTCCTGGAAAGGCCAGCCACCACCGGTGTACAGGACACTTCATGTTAGCCTAGCAGCCCCCATGAGGATGCAGGGAGCCCTGTGACCTCAGACTGCTGCATTCAGGGTAGGAGTCCTGGTCTCTCTAGACGTAGTCAGGGAGGAGCAGCCCATCAGGACTGGGAGGGGGTCTAGGTCCTCGAGCGAGGGAAGCACTGAATGAAGGCCCTGGGACCGAGTGTCCTCAGGGCAGAGGATGGAGGCTGAGCGCCTGAAGCGCGGTGGGGACCCACTCGACCATGGAGGCCACAAGGAAAGGAGGCTATAGCTTTGGTTCAGTATAGAGAAGAAAGCTTTTTCATGGTTGGAGTTGCGGAGAAATGGAAAGAATTGTCTGGAAGGTGTTGACCTTTTCTCCGGGGTTTCACTGGAACGTAGGCGGTCCAACTTCTGGGGGTGAGAAGTTTGCAGCCGGGCTTAGGGAGGCTGGGGGATGGACTGTATGACCTTCAAGTTTCCTTTGAGCCCTATGGTTGTAGCAGGAGCTTAATTTATTTTATTTTATACACAGACACACACACAGACACACAGACACACACACACACAGAGCGAGCGAGCACAAGCTGGGGAGAGCGAGCGAGCACAAGCTGGGGAGAGGGGCAGAGGGAGACAGAGAATTTCAAGCAGGCTCCATGCTCAGCATAGAGCCCGCTACAGGGCTCGATCCCACAACCCTGGCTGGGATCATGACCTGAGTTGGAATCAAGAGTCTGAGGCTCAACTGAGTGAGCCATGCAGGCACCTCAGGAGCTCTCTGCCTCAGGTCTTCGGACCCTCTGAAATCCTGTATCGAGTTGTGGGCACCCATTAGCTGAGGGCATCCAGCTTCTCGCTGGGTTGAAGGCCCGTCTCCCCAAACCTGAGATCCACTGGTTTGGAGGCAACAGATTAGAATCTCCCAACTAAAAGAAAACTTAAAGTATTTTTTGTTGTAAAAGTGTGACGTCCCTGCTCAAAATCTCTTGTGAAATAATAGAGCTATTTATGACCTGGAGAGCGGAAGCCTGAGGCTGTTCTATTCCAAGAGATGGCTGCCATCAGATTAGATACTGGCTCATGAACGTGGATGCTGAGACTGCATACGCCGTTCTGCCTTGTATTCGTCGGGGACCTTTGGCTCAAGTTATGGAAAACCCTGCCCTGAACTCCTCGGTGAAGAATCATCTCATATAACAGGGAGTCCAGAGGATCAGGGGGCCTCTTGGGCATGGTTGGCTGCTGCTGTCGGAGACTCCGTTCAGTCTCTGGTCTCTGTGTTCGGTCCTCCACACCCCTCAGGTCTTGTGTTGCCTTCAGCTGGGGGCGAGTAGCAAGATGGTGAGTTCCTCAAAGTCACATAACAGCTGCGACAAAATCAGAGGCATGAAAGAGCTAGAGTTCTTCGAAACAGTGAAGAAGTCTTGGGCGCCTGGGTGGCTCAGTCCGTTGGGCATCCAAATTCAGCTCAGGTCATGATCTTGCGGTTCGAGAGTTCGAGCCCCACATCGGGCTTGTGGCTGGCAGTGCAGAGCCCGCTTCAGATCCTCTGTCCCCCCACCTCTCTCTCTCTCGGCCCTTCCTCTGCTTGTGCTCTCTCAAAAAATAAATAAAACGTTAAAAAAAAAAAAAAAGGACAAGTCTTTCCCAGATGGATCCCCTAAGCCAGACTCTGACATCCCCTTGGCCGGCCTTGGGTCAAGGCCCACCCAGGCCAGTTCCCCGAGCGGCAGGAACCTGGCCAGAATGGGGGTTTGTAAGGGAGAAGTGGAGGGGTGGGGCCCAACAGTGCTCCTTTGGGGCCTTTTCTGACCAGTGGACCATGACTCTCTTGTGTCCGTCTTTGTTTCTGTATGGATAGGAGGGGCTTGGATTCTGGAGACCAGGCAGGGAGCCCATTACTGGGAGCTCCTAGATGCCTGAATATAGGCGTCTTTCCTCTGGGACACTCACTGCCACCATTTTAATCAAGAGTCCCTTTGATTTTTCTTTCTTGATTTTTTTATTAACTTTTTAAATGTTTATTTTTGAGAGAGAAAGAGAGACAGAGCATGAGCAGAGGAGGGGCAGAGAGAGGGAGACACAAGATCCGAAGCAGGCTCCAGGCTCTGAGATGTCAGCATAGATTCCAAAGTGGGGCTTGAACTCACGAACCGTGAGATCATGACCTGAGCCGAAGTCAGGCGCTTAACTGACTGAACCCCCCAGGCACGCCACCCCCACCCCCTTGATTTTTCTCTCTGCCTGTGGCTGTAGATCCCTGGCAGCTAAGAGTGTTGTGCATTTGATGGTGGGGAGGGGGATGCGCCTGTGTCAACTGCCCTCCCTAAGCCAACTTTTAGTAAAGTGCCTACTTTTGCCTTAAGTGATCCTTCCATCTTATCAAAGAGTGTTGGCTGAGCACCACCCACCTCACCTCTGGATTTGGAGGGCCCAGCTGGCTTCCTTGGGCAGATTCACCAATTACACCCCTAGTCTGCTTTTTGACAATTGTTGGCTGATGCCTTCCTTTCCCCAAGCCCCCCTCCCCCCCAACCTCCTTTATTCTCTTTATCATTATGACTCTCATCTCTCTGATTTCCTCTTCTTTTGTAAGGGTCTGCAGGTGGAGACGCAGTGAGTGCATGGGGCCAGCCGCCATCTTGGGTGGGTGCCGCATGTGTTGATGTCTCTCCTTCCTTTTAGCAGCTTCTAGTATTGTGTTGAGGGGGCCCCTCTCTTGTAGGAGGGGTGGGTGGAAGGGTAGGTAGAAGGGTATCCAGGCCTGATTTTATTTCTTAGCCTAACTGCCCCCCCCGCCCCATGTTGTGGGATGAAGGTAAATTCTGTGGTTTTGGAGGTGAGCCAGTGCCAGCAGCCACCTCCCTGTGCCAATCCCCGGTTCCAGGCCAGGCTTTAGTGTAGAGGACAGGCAGGGAGCAGTGGGCTCCTTCCGGCCCACACGGGGCTCTGATTCTGAAGTGGTGACCCCCAGCTCTGGAGAACAGTGTGGCTGCCTGGTCTCTCCCCATGTGCGCTGCCTCTGGGTGGACGAACCGCGTTTAACCTTCTGCCGGCTTGGATCAGATTTGCAGGAAGTAGGAGGACATTGTCCAGGACATACAAACCGTGTACCCAGGGCCGGCCCCTCCGCCCCTTCCTGGTGGGAACAGAGGACGGATTGAGGCTGCAGCTGGTGCCAGCTCTGGGCTTGGACACCTCCGAGGGGGACCCGCAGTCCGCCTGGCACTGCTCAGGGAACACTGATGGTGCCTGGGACGGCAGTCCTGGCGTCAGACTTCTAATGACAAGATCTGGCCGCTGACCATCCCAGCTCTATGCCCGTGGGGACCTGGGGAGCTCTGTCTTGGCCTTGGAGAAGTGCTGTCCCCAGATCCTGCCCAGCGCTGCCCTGCTTGGCCTCAGTGACTGGGTCTCTGTGCCCTCCCTGAATGCCTCATGCTTTGCCCACCCCACCTTACAGTGGTCAACTTTACTGAGTACTGGGCTCCCCATGAAACACCTAGCAGTCCCTACTTGTAGAGTGCCTACTGTGTGCAGGCACTGCTCCTAGCATTTGCATCTCATAAACACCATGAGGTGGGTTCTGTTATCACCCACCTCACAGATGGGGACCTTGGGACAGAGAGAAGCTAGCTAGCTTGCCCAGGGTCAACCAGCAGGTAAGTGGTAGAACTGGGATTTGAACCAAGAAGGCCTACACTCTTGTTTCCTGTGCCACTAGCCTCTCTTGCTTTTCATATATAAAAAGAAATTTTTTTAACATATATTTATTTTTGAGAGGCAGAGTACGAGCAGGGGAGGGGCAGAGAGAGAGGAGACACAGAATCCAAAGCAGGCTCCAGGCTCTGAGCTGTCAGCACAGTGTGAGACACCGGGCTCGAATTCACAACAGTGAGATCATGACCTGAGGCGAAGTTGGACGCTTAACTGACCAAGCCACCCAGGCACCCCAACAGATATTTATTTTTGAGAGGCAGAGCACGAGCAGGGGAGGGCAGAGAGAGAGAGGCAGACGCAGGATCTGAAGCAGCTCCAGGCTCTGAGCTGTCAGCATGGAGCCCAACGCTGGGCTCGAACCCACAAACCATGAGATCATGACCTGAACTGAAGTGGGATGCTCAACCGACCTAGCCACCCAGGCGCCCTAGCCTCTCTCATTAGTGTCACGACTACCCCCATCCTAGGCTCCGAATCTCAGCCAGCCTTGGCACGGCTCCGGCAGGCTGCCCGACCTCCAGGCCTGGGGCAGCTGGCCTCCCCTTATCCATCTTGCATGTTGTGACCTCTTGCCAGATCTCATCACCTTGCTTCTCTAGTCAGAATCCTCTGTGAGTTGGGGACAACATACAACATTCCGTAGCTCCCTATTCCCGTGGGATAAAGTCCAGGCTCCTCGTGATAAGCAGTAAGGCTGGCCCCTGCTGGGTATTGCATTCTGCTCTGTTACTGGTCGCACCAGCCTGGCCCTACTGTTACTGGGCTGGTGCTTGTCCCCTCACCCTGACTCTCCATACTTTCTAATTTCTAGTGGATTACACTTACCATTGAGTCTTGTGACGTTCCCATCCCTCCATAGGGTTTGCCCTGGGAATGCAGGATGGGTCTTTATGCTTGAGTGGGGCTAACTTCCTCCTGTCCCCACGCCCACCCCAGGGCCAGGGCCAGAGACAGGGTAGGGGTGTCTTGATGTCTGTAGTGGGGTCTGAGCTCTGCCCCTGGAGCTGCACTGGGGCCCTGATTACTGCCTCTGGAGAGCTTTGCAGCTCACGGGCTGTCAGAGGGAAGGGGGCCATCGTGGGAGCCGTGCAGTTCCCTCTCGCAGTGCCACTGACCACATGCCATGCGGGCACCGGCCTGTAAGTGAGATGTGGAAACAGGTAAGTGACCACCTTCTCAGGTTGTCCCCAAGATCGTGTGACCGCTCGGCACGCAGTCAGGGCCTTAATTAGGTCCCTCTGGTTCCAGGCCTGTGTTTTTTCCACCGCGGGGCCGGCGGGTCCTGTGGCCCCCCACAGAGCTGCTGGGTTTGAAGTGGTGGCAGCCTAGGGTGGGGGACACAGGGAGACGACTGGCTGGCAGTGAAGTAGTGGTGCGAAGATGGAGACCAGGCGCCCAGAGGCTGCGGCCCCGGGTGCTTTTCCTTCCTGTTGGGAGGGACGGCAGAGTCCCCTGCAATCCACTGGGTTGGCCCTGGGGCCCCTGGCCTCCCCTTCTTTGGGGCCTTCGCCTGCCCTTTCTCTCTCTGACTCCTGGTTTAAGGGCTGAGGAGCTGTGGGGACGCTGCCGGGGCTGCCCCGGGCCCGACCAGCTTGGCGTAGAACCCTCGGGTTGTTGGGGGGAAGCCGGTCCACAAGGCTCCTGGGAATTCCCGGGAGAATGAGGTTTCCAGGGGGGGCCCCCGCCTTGTTTGCCGGCCCCTCACAGCCTGTGTTGGAAGCTAAGGGGAGGCACCCCGTCCTGCACCTTCACAGCAAGGAACCGACCTTGCTCATTTTGACGTTCCTGCGGAGATCCTGCTGGCCCCCCACCCCCACTGCCCTCGGGAGGACACAAGTCTCCCAGCATGCCGTGCGGAGAGCAGACTCCACTCCCTCCCTCTGGGACATGCCGCACCTCTGGACTGGTGCCAGTGGCTCCCTCCCTGGCCTCTGCGCTTGAGCTCCCGGGTGGTTCCTGCCCCGGGTCCCAGCCAGCCGCCCCCCCTCGCCCCCTCCGGCTCTGCCCCAGGTTCCGGCCTTCTCGCTGCTCAACAGCCTCTTTGTACCTGGTCGTTGTGCTTTTCTTCAGCTCTGGAGAGGCCCCAGGGAGCGAGTGAGCCGGTGAATGGAATCAGGGCGAGCCAGGAGCTGATTGGAAATCAAAGACTCTGGACTTGAGCTTTAACTTAACTCCTAAGAGTCACCCTGTCACTATTGTGCCCCCCCTTCCCCCCTTTTTCAGAGTCTGCTTACTCTTTGCACACAGTTGAAATGCACTTGGAGATCTGGTTTCGGGGCCTGCTACCAGCCTGGGGTAAATTGGGGGGAAAGAAAGAAGGAAGGAAGGTTCTCTCAAGGGAGAGAGGGAGGAGCAGATGATTTGACGGCTAGGGAGGACCCTCTGAAGATAGGAAACCGGAAACTCAGAGAACCGGACAGTCAGGGGAATATGGGGGAGAAACGACCGGCCCCTGACCTTGGGCGTTCTGATGCTCATCTGGAGAGACACAGTTAGGGACACTCGCAGAGGACGGGGAGCATCCCCGGGAAGGCCACTGGCTTTGGGGATAGTCTGGCCCAGTGCCCTTCTCTCCCTTTGAGGTGCCGGGGCACCCCGGGTGTTGTGAAAATGCTCCGCAGGTCTGGGGCGGGGCCTGAGGTTCTGCGCGTCTGTCTGACAATCTCGGTGACCACGGCGCCGCTGGTCTAGGGACCACACTCTGAAAAGGCAGCGCAGGACTTCCGTACGAGGCCTTTCGATGTAAAGAAAAGCAGGGGAGCCCCAGCGTGCCGGAGCGGACGCGATCCTCCCACACGAAGCATTTTCTGGGGCGCTGCCATCCTCCCGAGAACTGCCCCTACCCGCGCCAGGGGCCCTGGGGAGTTCCCCGCAGCTGAGCCTCAGACAAAGGCTGGCTGGCTTCTTTTCTTCCTTAATGGCGGGCTTATTCTGGGAGGTGAAAACCAAGAAATCCCAGGGGCTTTGCACAGTGGAAGCTGAGAGAGCAAGTGGAGGCTCAGGGGCTGAGCACCGGGTGGACACTGGACACCCAACCATTCCGCCTAGCCGCTGTCCCCTGGTCCCCTCCTTAGTAGACCTTGGGTGGTTGAAGGTGGGGGTTACCGGGACCCTTTTGGCCAGGCCAGGGGCTTTCCCGGGGCCTCGGGACACCGCAGTGGGCGTGCTGGTCAGGGATCTCAGCCCGCGCCGCCCCACCCCTCCCCACCCCACCGTCCAGTGCCGGCCCCGGTCAGTAAAGAGCCTTTCTGAGTGAGCCCCGGGAGAGATCCGCTGCTCTCACACAGGCTGGACTGTCCCTGAGCACGGACTTCATGGCGAGTCTGCATAAGGGACCTTGGCAGGCTATGGATCTGGGTTTCCCCCAGAAGGCTAAAGACCGTGACAGCTGTTAGAGGCCCGTTTGAGACTGGGCACCTCTTCAGAGCAGGAGCCCAGGAAGCTGTCTTCCTCTCCATGGCTGCAGACAGGCACTGCTGTTAAAAATAGCTGCTTACTGGGCGCCAAGGGTAGGTGCAGGCATGTTACCTCCCTGCGGGGCACAGGCAGCCCCTCTCACACCTGCTCTGCAGACGGCTCACCAGTCCGGGCACCAGTCCGGGCGTCTTCCAAGCCAGTGGCAGCGCCGGGTGTCAAGGCTGGCCTGTGGCTCCAGGGCTGTCCCCAGTGCTGGTGGGATCGGAGTCTGTCCCCGGCAGATCCTGGAAGAGTAGGAAGATGCCCGGTACTGAGGACCATGGGAAAAGTCTGCCAATTCGGAGCAGGGAGGCTGCAAGGAAGCCCCAGGAGGCAAACAAGGGTGCAGGGTCCTGAGTTGATGGGTGGTGTTTCTTTAACATCCTGGGTTGCTGCCAATAAGAAAGACCGGGGTGTGTGTGTGTGTGTGTGTGTGTTAAAATTTAAATTCTTGGAAAGAAACTGGTATGAGGAGCTAAGATGGTAGGGGAGGAGCCGAGGGCTTCATCAGGGGACTCGCCACAAGCCTGCAGGCATTTGAAAGACAGAAACTGTGGGGAGGAAAAGGGAATATTTCAATAGTTTGAAGTAGGGGGAGGGGAATGCAGGTTTAGGCCAGGGTGGCTGTGAGGAAGAAAGCCCCAGATGGGCCTAGGGCTAGGGCTTTGTGCTTTCCCCTGAAAGCCAGGAAAGGCCTTCTGTCCCTGGGGGCAGGGTTTAGGGGTGTGAGGGGTGTCTCAGTGGGCGGCCCTGCCTGCTCTTCTGTGCAATGGGCCTATCTATCAGGCTGTTCCAGGCGCTGATCCCTTTCCAGGAGCAGGATTCCAAACCAAAAGGAAGGTGATAGCATTTTCATGGGGGCGGGAGAGGAAGAGGCAAAGGAGGTTTCCAGAAGGCAGAAAACCAATCCAGCCGCATGCACCTTTCCCACAGGCCTACACGTTGGTGCTAGATAGATAGCCAGTTTGCACACGGCCTTGTTAAAGGGGCTTCCACACTAGCTGCTTGTGGAGAGGGGCTCTGAGCAGAGTAAAGGTGATTTTGCCCCTGGGCCCAGCCTTGAGGAACTCCACTTCCTTGTCACTTCAGCTTCCTGCAACTGCCCCCACCATGAGATGCGATAATGAAGTTCTCTAGCCTTCTGAAGATAAAGGCCTTTCTTTCGTTTAAATACCTTACTTCCTTGGAACGCTTCTCTCTGCTTTAGCTTTGAGTAACTAGTCTCTGCCTTTGTTAACGGTCACTGGAGGGCAACCTGGGCATTCTGTTAGGACTGCCTGAATAGCAAGTTTTATTTTCCCCCCAGATTAGTCCTGGTGACTGGGTTGCTCTTCCCAGGGTTTGGGGTGAGAGCTTGGTGATCGGGCTAGGGGTCCTTCCGGTTAACCTCAGCAGACCTAGTGACCTTGGGCCCGTTGACTTCAATGGGCACTAGTTCCTTCAACAGTCCTACATGGTCTCTCGCAGAAGTGCTGGAGGGACAAATCAGATGGAATTTTTTCAAAGGGCTTGGCTGATGAGACTGTTTCTTCTAGTGTTTTCTAAGATGGCAACATTGGGATTCTCTTGGTCAGAAGTTAATGACTTTGGATATGTGAGCAGTCTGCTGCGGCATGCTTCGAGACCAAACTCAGCATCCAAGAATCCACGCACATTCAGGACTCCGCACTGTGGCTCCGCTCATGTCTGCCAAAGTCTTCAGGTGTAAATTGTAGATGTTACAATAGTGGTCTGTTTTGTTGAGACATCGAGTGACCTTTCTGCCCTCTGAGCTCTCATGGGGGTGTGGGGTGCATAGTATAAACTGAGTTAATGATCATCCCTGCCTTCTCTGCTCCCGTGGAAAGCCAAGGGCCTGCTCTGGGGTCCCAGGTCCGTTCTCATCCACAGGAAGTGACTTCACTGCATGCTTCTGTCACCATCTACCCAGTGGGGTGACTAATTACCACTTCACAGCACTGCTGGATTAAACAAGGTGATTTTGTACAGTGCCCGGCACTTAGTAAGCTCTCAATAAACCATAAACACGGGCGACTATTATTAATTCTTCACAGAGCTATTGTAAAGATGAAAAGAATTAGTACATGAGACAGTGTGTTGTGGGCCGCAGAGCAGGCAAGTTTTCGTTATTGGGTGCTTTGAATCCCATGTCGTGCACTGCTCACGTGGTCACCGGGTGCTTGGAGAGGATCAGATAAAACAGAAAGATGACGAAAGGGCCCTGGGAGGTTTTTCCTGCCTGTCTCACAAACCCAGGCCCAGAAGGAAGTGACTGGACAAGCCCTGGCGAAGGACACACGCTTCTCGGGAGGGGTGAGGACGCCACTGATGTGTCACTTTCTAATCCTTCTGGGACTTACACAGATGGACCTTGGCCAGTGCCTCAGGGAGGAACAAAGCCAGGCAAGCAGCCTTCCCTGAGTCTAGGGAGTGAAAGTGGTAACTGGCTCATGACCCCACACTCCCCTGCCTTGCTCGGCTTCGGACATGTCCCTTCCACATCCACACGCTGGCTCTGTTGCTGTGCCAGGCCGATGGCCCCCTGTGTGACACAGAGGGGTCTGCCTACATGCACCTTCAGCCCTTTTCTCAGGACTGGAGTGGTCACGTCTGCCTGCCTATTTAAAGATTTCTTTAGGGGCACCTGGGTGGCTCAGTCGGTTCAGGGTCTGACTTCAGCTCAGGGCATGATCTTCTGGTTTTTGGGTTCAAGCCCCGCGTTGGGCTCTGTGCAGACAGCCTGCTTGGGATTCTGTGTCTCCTTGTCTCTCTGCCCCTCCTCCACCTGCACTCTCCCTCTATCAAAAGTAAGCATTAAAAATATTTCTAAAAAAATTTCTTTAAATGCCTTTAACCTGTTTCCAGACTTTGCTGAGGCCCTTTCTGACATACTTGTGCCTTTTCTTAGGCCTGGAGAATGTTTCAGGCTGGAAACCGTTTTTCAAGTCTTCTGGGCTCATGTCGGTCAGAACCCCAGAAGAGAAACCGAAGGCTGACGTTCTCAGCCCCCTCCCTGTGCGTGAGCCCAAAGTGCCAGCCCCACTGGGGTTCCTCGGGGGGAGGCCGTGTTCGCTCCAGGTTACGTGAGTGGGGAACGCTGGTGGGTCCTTCGCCCTGACCAGCTCTCTTCTCCTTCATCCTCTTTCCCAGCTTCCCCCCCATTCTGGGCCCTCCCCTCTCTCACACCTAGGCTTTTACTGCTCCCTTTAGATACCCCAACTCCCTCTGTTCTTGCCTTCACATCTGAGGTGCACTGCCCTTCAACAATTCGGGGCCCCTGCCCTCTGCAGACTTTGTTGAAACCTGCACCGTGTGTGTTGCTTATTGACATCTATTCGAAGTCTCGGCATGGCCGGTACCATTGCGGTCCTTGAACTCACCGACCTTCTAACGCCAAATTGTGAGATGCGTTTCCCAAAGTGTTTTCCTTGGAGCACTAGGTGGCCAACAAGTGCCTTCTAGTGGAAAGTCCCCAAAGGCAGAGGACTGTGTGATCAGATGAGTCGGTGTGCTCTGTTTCCCTCTGGTAGGTTTCAGATGACCATATGGAATGCTCTGGAAAGTTCCACACTAAAGAAGCCTGTTTATTTTGACTAGGACTCCCTGTAACAGAGCCTGTCCCTCCAGCCTGTTTGTAAGAGCTCTTCTTACCCCAGGTCCTATTCTAGTTGGCTGTTTTTGCCAGAAAGCTCTTCCGTGTGTTGGCTAAAGGCCAGCTTAGTCATGTCCCCGCACAGAGCCCTATTCTTGCTGCTCTTTGGGAATGTTCTGGGAAGTTCAAATGCGCAACCTGAAGGCTGTCCTCTGCTTCCTGGGACCAGATACTGCCGGTTCCTCCGTCCGCTCCCATTCTGGCATGGTCCATTGACCTTCACGGGTGCCCCCCATGGACCAGGCCCACATCCCCCAACGTGTGGGGTCTGCCTGGAGTGGAGAAGGCTGTCACAGGCTGGAAGGACTGTGGCTCCCTTCTTTCAGGGTTTGGGGTCGTGGGAGCACAGAGCTGCTGTGATAGGAAACATCCAGCAGCAGGAGGTGGCATTCAGGAAACTTCCAGCAGCAGGAGGTGGCAAATGCCGAGGAGCAGAGGGCAGACAGTGGGGCTATTGGCCATCAGAGATGGAAGGAGGCAGAAAGACCACTGAGGACAGCGAGGTGGGGGATGTTCTGGGTGGGAGGAATGGCATGAGGCAGCTGCTGTGGCTGGACACACGAGTCCTGGGCCTCATCTCCAGCCTGAGTGCGTGGGCCTCAAAAATACCAGCAGCCTTCAGGGCTAGATGCCTCATTGCCCACAGGCTGCATTCCTTGGTGGTTTGGCGGGTGTGGGCTCACTGACAATGGTGGGCTTTTGTCATGGGGAGGGTGACAGACAGTGCAGGAGCCTGCCCGGTTCGTCGGTTTTTCCTGCGGTGGAATGTACCTACAGTCTGCCACCTTGACCATGTGAGTGCGTGGCTCGGTGCAATTCACCCCCTCGTGTGACCGTCACCCCCACCGTCCGCCTCCACGCTTTTTCCTCGTCCCACACTGAAACTCTAGTCCATGAAAGTGTCACTGCCCAGGCTCCGGTCCCCACTGTTCTGGTCCCTCATACAAACACAGCTGTACGGTGTCAGTCCTTCTGTGCCTGGCTTATTTCAGCCCTTCATGTCGGCAAGGTTGGTCCGTGTTGTAGCACGTGTCAGAATTTCATTCCTTTTTATTGTGAATATTATTCTGCCCTAGAAATACACCGTGTTCCATCATATGGTGTCCTGCGTCTTGTCTCTCCATCCTTTGTCAGTGGTCACCTGGGGTGTTTCCACCTTTTGGCTATTGTGAACGGACTTGCTTTTCATTTATTATTAATACTGTTTTTGTTTTAGAGAGAGAGTGTGTACGCAAGTGAGGGAGGGGGCAGAGGGCGAGAGAATTTTGTATAGTTTCTAATTTTCTTCATTAAAATTTTTTTAATGTTTATTTATTTTTGAGAGGAGGGGTAGGGGGAGAGAGAGAGGGAGACACAGAATCCAAAGCAGGCTTGAGGCTCTGAGCTGTCAACACAGAGCCTAACGTGGCGTTCAAGTTCATGAGCTGTGAGATCATGACCCGAGCTGAAGTCAGATGCTTAACTGACTGAGCCACCCAGGGCCCCCCAGAATTTTTTTTAATTTTTTTTTTTTTTTCTTTTGAGAGATAGCGAGAGAGGAGAAGGGGCAGAGAGAGAGGGAGACAGAATCTGAAGCAGGCTCTGCACTGATGGCAGAGAGCCTGGCATTGGGCTTGCGAACCATGAAATCATGACCTGAGCTGAAGTTGTATGCTTAACTGACTAAGCCACCCAGGCATTGCAAGAGAGAGAGAAAAATCTTAAACAGGCTCCATGTTCAGCTCAGAGCCCTACACAGGGCTCGATCCCATGTCCCTGGGATCATGACTCGAGCCAAATGAAGAGTTGGACACTCAACTCAACTGACTGAGCCACGCAAGCGTCCCCAGATTTACTTTTTAAAGCAAGATGTTCATTCATACCTGAGCCACAAGAGATCTCTCAGGAGAAGAAGATGGGATGGACTTGAGGGAGGAGAGCCGGGGGTCCGTAAGAAAACCCTGTCGTAGCCCGGGTGTGTTGGGAATCGGGGGTGGAGACGTTGGGAGAAAACAGAGGACAGAAGGCTGAAGAAGGTTCCCGTGGGTTAGCCCAGGCACTGAGGAGTAGAGGCACCCCCCACCATGGTGAGGCCAGGGAACCAGGGGTGGAGAGGTGGGTGGAGGAAGAGGGCTGGAAGGGCAGCCAGCAGAAGTGATTGGCTCTGTGGTAAAGCTCGGCCACCAAGTCAAAGTCAGCTCCCCGCTCAGCAGTCACTGTCATGGACATGACCTTTTGGACCTGGACGTTAGATGACCAGGCCAGAGGGCAAAGCTTAAAACCCGAGAGCTGGGGCCAGGCTGCTTCCCAGGTGCGATAGGGTGGGAACCAGTTTCCACAGGCAGGAGACCAGGAGGAGCAGAGAGGTCTGTGGAAGTGCAGGGGGCAAAACCCAAGAGGAGGCTTCTGGAATGTTCTTCATCCTCAAGAAACTTAGGGCTTAGCTAAGGAGATAAAGGACGTGAAGACATCCACGAAGTACAAGATCGCCTTTGAATCATGTTGTGCGGGGCCCAAAGGTGTTTCGAGAAGGGGGTCCCCTCTGATGTGATCCAGGAGGGCACGGCAAAGCAGCAGGTAACTAACTGAATCGTTTTTCAGTAAATGAGGCCAAAAGAATTAGCTGTTCGGGAGAGTGACTGGTGTCGTATTGTCCCTGCTGGCCATGGCGGTCCCTTGTCAGTGTCCTTCCTTTGATCCCCGCAGGTACGATGCCGGACGGGACGGCTTCATTGACCTGATGGAGCTGAAGCTGATGATGGAGAAGCTGGGGGCCCCCCAGACCCACCTGGGCCTGAAGAGCATGATCAAGGAGGTGGACGAGGACTTTGACGGCCAGCTCAGCTTCCGTGAGGTACATGCGGGCGGGTGTCCTGCTGGCCTGAGTCACTGTGGGGCATGGCCCCCTGAGTGGAGACTCACATTTATCGTCCCCTGCAGCACAAGTGGCTTTGACCCCTCCAGAGCGCCGCTGGGAGAGTTAACTTTGAGTTCTTTTACAAATATCTGTAAGAAGCCAGTGAACGGCAGTGCTGGCATGGGGAAATGCTCAGGGAGCCGACTGGAAGTCCCTGTGGGTGGGGTGGGGACAGCCTCACTTGGGTGAAACGGTAAGTGCTGAGAAATCTGGAGGGATGCTTACCAACATGCTCGTAGTGGATATTTGGGGGCGTGAAGTTTTGCTACTTTGGTCAAAGTTTTATACTTTTTTATATAGTAAACCTTAAATTTTTTTTTTAATGTTTTATTTATTTCTAGCAGAGAGAGAGAGAGAGACAGCATGAGCAGGGGAGGGTCAGAGAGAGGGGGAGACACAGACTCTGAAACAGGCTCCAGGCTCTGAGCTGGCAGTCAGCACAGAGCCCGACGCGGGGCTTGAAGCCACGAACTGCGAGATCATGACCTGAGCGAAAGTCGGATGCTTAACCGACTAAGCCACCGAGGAGCCCCAAACCTTAAATTTTTTTGTAGTAAGTGTTTAAAAATAGTTAAATAAAAAATCGGGGCGCCTGGATGGCTCAGTCAGTTAAGCGTCCGACTCTTGATTTTGGCTCAAGTCATGATCTCGCGGATCATGAGTTTGAGCCACGTGTTGGGCTCTGCGCTGAGCACAAAGCCTGCTTGGGATTCTCTCTCTCACTCTCTCTCTCTCTCTCTGCCCCTTTCCTGCTTGTGCACGCGTGCGCTCTCTCTCTCTCAAAAATAAACTTTAAAAATATCTTGAAAAAATTGTAAAAAACCAGTTAAACGAAGGGTTTTACTCTGTGGTCATGGATCTCCCCTCCTCCCCATAACCATCCAAGTATGGGCTTTTCTGGCCTTTGAGTCCCTAAAATTGCACACAAAATTTTGTGTGTATAGGTATCATTCTAGAGGATGCAAGTGGATTCAAAGTCTGATCTTTAAACGTGTGAGAACTTTGGTGATTTAAGTCCATTTCTATCTGGAGGGGAATCTCAAGGCCATTGGGTGTCTTGCAAGGCAAGGATGTGGCCCCACAGGGAAGGGTTTCGTGTCTTACGTGCTTGAGCTTCATTGTAAGGGCTCTAGACATGTCACTGTGCCTTGGCGTTAGAACAGCTTTGGGGACAACATTCGGGCTAGAAGCTCGAGCATCAGCCCAGCTGCTGAGGTCTTGTTCTGTCAGCTGGGCCCCCAGGGGCTGGGAAGAGAGAGCCCCGTCCCCGCTTCCTGGCGTATAACCTCAGTTATTCCGTAAACAGTGGCGTTCTGGTGTCCTGGATTCCGATGGTGAGAGTTTTGGCCAAGTACCCGTCTTCTCTCCAGGCTACATAGGGCCCTGGGACATTCCTGTTGAGGTTCCTGTGGCTGAACTGGCAGCAATGAGTCCCGTCTGACCAGCCAAGGTGAAACCGGCCTTGCCTCTTTCACTGTCCCCAAAGTCAACTCCAGATCCCCCCCTTCTCTTCCTTTCCTGAGCTGGCAGATGCCGAGAGAGAAGATCATGGAAAACCCATGTTGGGCATAACCCTCAGGAGAGTGTAGCCCAGCCTTCTGAGTTCAGAGCTAAGGAGCTAGAGGGTCAAAAAAGCCAGCACTTGCCTGAACTCAACGCTCCAGCTCAGGGCTAGACGTGGGGGGCAGCCTCTGCGCCCACAGCCTCCTGTCGTCACCCGCCACACTCACCTTCGCAGGTGTCCCTCTGGCTCCCTTGCGTCTCATTCGGTTCCTTTGTGTCATTTGTACTAAACATTGGCCCTTTCAACCCGGCTGTCCCTGGGGGATAGAAGGTAAAAGCTTTTGTGTTGGTGAAGCTTTGGAGGCAACACCGGGGAAAGAGAGCTTCCGTGGCAAAGTTGTGACCTGTGGGGAACAGAAATTGAGAGAGTGTTGAGAGGTCTGTGCAGGTTACCAACTGAGCTAAGATGCCATCCCTCTCCACTGGGTCACCCAGGAGCCACTCAGACACACTCCTCCCAGAATCCAAGGTGCCTGGTTAGCTTTTGATTAGCCACGGGCTTGGCCGTTTCCTACAGAGGGTGGACATCAGAGGTTTGGAAATCTCCAGAGTGTTCCTTTGGTTCTCCCTCCGCTTACAAAGCTTCAGTGACATTTGTGTCTGTCCTTTGTCGGTTCAGAGCCCCATTGTGGTCCCGTCTCTCGCAGTTGTGCTCAGATGTACAGGATTTGGAAGTGTTTGGGGTGTCTGGGTGGCTCAGTCGGTTAAGCGTCCGACTTCGGCTCAGGGCATGATCTCATGATTGTGGGTTCAAGCCCCGCGTTGGACTCTGTGCTGACAGCTCAGAGCCTGGAGCCTGCTTCAGATTCTGTGTCTCCCTCTCTCTCTGACCCTCCCCTGTTCATGCTGTGCGTGTGTGTCTCTCTCAGAAATAATAAAACATTAAAAAAAAAAAAAGGATTTGGAAGTGTTTGCCATAAATACCCAACGGCCCGACCTGCTTTTATTTTTTTATTCTGCTGTTTTCCATTGGTGCTGGGGGCCGCCAGGGAGCTGATGCTGCGCTTAGGTGATGAAAAGAGGCTCGCAGCCAGACCTGGGTCTCCGCTCAGAGCTGCGTAACTTGAGCAAGTTATTTGACTTCTGAGAGCCTCAGTTTTTCTGTCTTTAAACAGGGGTATTAATAGCTTTCCCCCAGGACTGTTGTGAGAAGGAAGTTCTCTCCCCACGCCTGTGTCAGGTAGAATTTTTGATCGCAGGCAACAGAGAATGCCAGCTGATTGAAACAAGAACAGACGAAACAACTGTTGGCTCACACGCCTAGGACATGAAGTGGAGGCTCCAGGCACAGTAATGCAGTGTCTTACTCTTGTCATAGATTTTTTTTTTTTAATTTTTAAAATGTTTTTTATTTTGAGAAAGAGAGAGGACAAGGGGGGAGGGGCAGAGAGAGGGAGACACAGAATCCAAAACAGGCTCCAGGCTCTGAGCTGTCAGCACGAAGTGCGAAGTGGGGATCGAACTCATGAACCGCGAGGTCATGACCTGAGCCGAAGTTGGATGCTTAACCGACTGAGCCACCCTCATAGCTTTTTTTTTTTTTTTTAAGATTCTATTTTATTTTTTAAATTCTGGGTTTTTTTTAAAGTTTATATATGTATCTATGTTTGTTTGTTTATTGGGGGGGGCAGAGAGAGAGGGAGTGAGAGAATCCTAAGCAGGCTCCGTGCTTGGTGCAGAGCCCGGTGCGGGGCTCGAACCTATGACCCCAGGATCATGAGCTGAGCCAAAATCAGGAGTCTGCTGCTCAGCCAACTGAGCCACCCAGGTGCCCCTAAAGATTTTATTTTTAAGAATCTCTCCACCCATCGTGGGGCTCAAACTCACAACCTCGAGATCAAGAGTCACCTACTCAACCGAGTCAGCCAGCAGCACCCCTCTCTTGTCATATCGTGACAGTGACTGGGCTGCTTCCATGTCCACTTCCCCTTTTCCTTCCCCACCGTGTCTGGTCCCTGACGCCTGCCATGGTGGCTGCTGGCAGCTCCAGGTTGTGCTGGCGCCATTTAGCAGGGGTTATACGAGCCTCAGAGGCCTCTGATGGGCCCTGTGAGGGACATGTGCCCACCTCCCGGACCAGTCCTTACATCCAGGGTCCTGTGATGGGCTCGTTCCAAGTCACGTGCCACAGGCACCCTAGTCAACACTCCCAACTTCATCATCACATGGGGGCCAGGTTGCCAGATACACAACACTGCTCTCTTCTGCGGTTCTTCCCTTGCACCCTGGCTTTTAGTAGGTGCTTTGTGTTTCCTTGCTCTCTGTTTGGATTAACTTAAAAAAAAAAACAACCTAAAGCTGGTCACATCCACATCAAAGCTCTTTGGTACACAAGGTATGTCTCCATTAAGTACAGTTTTGCTACGTTTACTTTTCCCCTTGTGTACAAAGCAATTGATCTTTTAAACCATTTATTTTCCGATTATGAAAAAATAGTGCATGCACTTTCGGGGCATGTTAGAAAATGGCTTAGGTGGAACTGCTCAAAATGATTATGCAGCACTCTTTTCATGACCAGAGAAGAAACGTAGACAATGTAACAAGTAGGATTAGCAGTTCTATCCCAGTAGCTGTAGCCATCTGGAATTAGATCCTAGGTACTCCCCACCTCCTTCTCCTTTGGAGGCAGTCTAAGAAGCCTTAATAGCCTCCTCTCTTTTTCTTGTATTCTTCTCCAGCTCCCTTACATCTGTCTCAAAGAAGAATTGGTCCAAGGCCAGATATGCGGTGGTTTTGTACAAAGGTTGGGCGATGGGTTTACTGGATACTTGTCAGTACTGGGAACTGTGGGTCCTATTTTCTCTTCCTACTGTACCCTCCCTTGGGTGGAGCCCTGGCAGCCCTTCTGTGCTGGGTTGTCCTTGAGCCTCATCGTTGTTAATTGGACCATGGATGGGTCGCTGGTCAGACTAGGTCCACTAGAGTCCCTATCCTGGGAATTTTTTTAAATGTTTATTTATTTGTTTGAGAAGAGAGGGGGCACACTCAAGGAAGGGAAGAGAGAGGGAAAGAGAGAATCTCCAGCAGGCTTCCCACTGTCAGCACCGAGCCTGATGCAGGGCTCGAACTCACGAAGCGTGAAATCATGACCTGAGCCGAAAATCGAGAGTCGGGTGCTCAAGCAAGGGAGCCACCCAGGTGTCCCATCCTGGGAATTTGAAACTGGGGTGAGGTACTGCGAGTTGGTTCTGCAGGTGGCTGTTCCTGCAGGAATAAGTCCTTGCGGGGTAGCCATTCCCACCACGGGGACCACCCACAGAGCTACAGGAGGAATGTTGCAGCCAGTCCTGAGAGCATGGTTTCTTCCAGTCCCAGGCCTCTCCTGGGCTAGTGCATTTTGCCCTTGGGACATTCTCCTTCCCTTCCTTTCCCTTCTCTTCCCTTCCCTCCCCTCTCCTCCCCTCCCCAATTTTATTTTTGGGGTGCCTGGGTGGCTCAGTTGGTAGGGCGTCCAACTTCGGCTTAGGTCATGATCTCATGGTTCATGGGTTCGAGGCCCACGTCGGGCTCTGTGCTGACAGCTCAGAGCCTAGAGCCTGCTGTGATTCTGTGTCTCCTCTCTCTGCCCCTCTGCCACTCCTATTCTATGTCTCAAATATAAATAAAAAAAAATTTTTTTAATAAAGATCTTATTTTTAAGTAATCTCTATACCTAACGTGAGGCTCGAACTCACAACCCTGAGATCAACCATTGCACCCTTCACTGACTGAGCCAGCCAGGTGCCCCGGGACATCCTTTTTATATAACAAATACCTCCTTTTTGCTTACGCCAACAAGTCTGTTTCTGTCATTTGCAATCTTAGAGTGCTGGCTAATACACGGAGGTGTTTACATCCCCAGAGGCATGAAATTTAAAAAATTTTCTTTAAATTTAGGGGTGCCTGACTGGATCAGTCAGCGCATGGGACTCTTGATCTTGGGGTTGTGAGTTCGAGCCCCGCATTTGGGGTAGGATTTACTTAAAAACATCTTTTTAAAAAATTTCTTTAAATTTGGGGTTCCCAGGTGGCTCAGTCAGTTAAGTGTCCAACTCTTGGTTTTGGCTTAGGTTATTATCTCATGGTTCATGAGTTCGAGCCCCATATTGGGCTCTGTGCTGACAGCTCAGAGCCTGAAACCTACTTCGGATTCTGTATGTGTGTGTGTCTCTCTCTGCTCCTCCCCCACTCACACTGTGTCTCCCTCTCTCAAAAACAAACATTTAAAAAATTTAAAAATGTATTTATTAAAAAATTCTTTAAATTTACAAGAAACATTGGAATGCTTGTATCTGAATTTTTTTTTTTTTTTAAGCTTTGTTCTCTCTCTGTTTCTTTGTTTTCTGCTTCTCCTCTCCCCTCCCCCCTCCTCTTTGCTCATAGTCACAGCTAGGACCCTTTCCAATTCTTCACAACATACCAGTCTTTGTGGACTATAAATAGGAAGACAAACAAGGCTGGGCAGTTGGAGAAATTGTCATTCGGAGTTGGTGATCATCGTGAAATGAAATGGGGATGCCTGGCATGCCTTATGGAAGGCTAAACACTTTCAAGTTGGGTTGGATTTTTTTTCCCCTTCAACTGGCTGGTGCAGAGACCCCTAAGTTATGACAGGGCTGCCCTTGGTGATCTGTGAGCCTGCAGAGTGAGAACAGATCCATGGGGAGTACTTTAGGCCTTTCTGTAAACACCAGTACATATGAGAGAAATGGGTCTCGGGGATGAGAAAACCCCACCAAGGTCACTTGCGTGGCTGCTAGGCTGGCAGGGGGTAATGCCCATCTTTCCTGAGCTGCCCTCACTGGGTGGAGGGCCACCTGTTTCGTATTTGCCTTAAGGAGCAAGGGGTGGGGGGAGAGGAGGGGTTCTGTAAGGCTGTCAGTATTTTAAGGGTGGGCAGGGTGCTGAGGGACAGGTGTTTTTCACTCCTGCCATCTGCACACGACTCACGTTTGCAAGTGCTGGCATCTTTGCTGCCACATTCTCTTCCGTGAGATCCCGACCACGACCGTCCCCCTAAGCCCCCTTGCCCCCTATCCTGTCCTCGGGAGCCTCACCTCCAATAGGCTTGTTTTCCAAGACTTGGAGCCAGGATCCTGGCCTCCGGGAGAAGTCTGCAGGAAGCTGAGTCTCTGCCGGCCTCTAGTGAGAGAGTTTGAAGCTGCAGGTGGATGAACGTGGCATTCCCTTGGAGCCAAGTTGACCGCAACAGCCTCCCCAAAGCTACGAATCTTTGAGCATCTTGCTTCATCCCTTGCTTTGCGTTGGGCAATGTCCACAGTGGAGTCAGGGGCCCTGAAGCAAGAATTACGAAGAAAGGTTCGTTAGCAAGGCATTTGGTGGCAGTGGGAGAGCCTGAGACTTCCACTTAATGAAACACACTTCCCTCTAGGGATTAAAAGTCTTGGCAGGAAAAGATACCCAGGTTGGAATGTGGAAAGCCCGTTGAAGTTGTTTGACCTCTCAGTCAACTTTAGGTAATGTTCTTTTCCCTCGGGGAAGCCGTTCTTTAGATGAATGGTCGTGAAAAATACCCTGAAAATTCAAAATTCCCCTGTAGACCCGCGTGTTTTACATAGCACCTAAAAACCTGGAGAAGCTCCTTTCTGGGCTGATTTGGAAAAATAAATTCTAGAAGTTTGTACAGCAGTTGTTTGATGAACAGATTTGCCAAAATTCGTTAGAGAAGTCAAAGCCCTAAAATGGCTTTGGGGGAGAAGGTCTGGAAAGTGAGGGACCTGCCATTTCAGCTTGACTTATTTATTTAAAAATACATGTGTGGAGGCCGTGGTACAAATTGGCTTTAAAGATTAATGCATTTAGGCCACATTTGGAACTCACAGGAAAAAGGTGGATTATTCAATAAATGGCATGGGGATTGCTAACTAACCATTTGGAAGAAAATAGGGTTAATGATCAACCTCACAGGATAGATCAGAATAAATTTCAGAGATTAAATATTTACACAAAAAAGGAGTCATAAAAGCAATAGACAAAAACATAGGTGATTGTTGCTGTAACCTTGATGGCAAGAAAGGTTTTTCTAAGCATAACATGGGTGCAGTAGTGAGAGAAAAGAAAAAGACTGATGATTTATATACAGTTTTTGAGGGGCGCCTGGGTGGCTTAGTCGGTTAAGCATCGACTTTGGCTCACGTCATGATCTCACAGTTCATGGGTTTAAGACTCGCGTTGGGCTCTGTGCTGACAGCTCAGAGCGTAGAGCCTGCCTGGAATTCTGTCTCCCTCTCTCTCTGCCCCTCCTCTGCTCACACTCTGTCTCTCTGTCTCTTAAAAATAATCAATAGAGGGGCGCCTGGGTGGCTGTTGGTTAAGTGTCCAACTTCGGCTCAGGTCATGATCTCACAGTTCGTGGGTTTGAGCCCTGTGTCGGTCTCTGTGTTGACAGCTCAGAGCCTGGAGCCTGTTTCAGATTCTGTGTCTCCCTCTCTCTCTGACTCTCCCCTGCTTATGCTCTCTCTCTCTCTCAGAAATAAAACATTTAAAATTTTTTTAAAATAATAAGTAATATTTTTGAGAGCCAAAAATGACCATAAATATGATTCAAATGCAAGTGAAATATTTGAGACATACCAAGTTCTGTAAAGATCTGTTAGAAAACACTTGAGAGAGGCGCCTGGCTGGCTCAGTCAGTAGAGCATGCAAGTCTTGATCTCAGGGTCATTAGTTCAAGCCCCATGTTGGGTAGAGAGATTCCTTAAAAATCAAAATGTTTGGGGTCTCCAGGGTGGCTCAGTCAGTTAAATGGCCCACTTTGGCTCAGGTCATGATCTCACTGTTTGTGAGTTTGAACCTCGCGTCGGGCACTGTGCTGACAGCTCAGAGCCTGGAGCCTACTTCAGATTCCATGTCTCCTTCTCTCTCTCTGTTCCTCCCTAGCTCACACTCTGTCTCTCTCTCTCTCTCAAAAATAAGCAAACATTAAAAAAATAAAATCTTTAAAAGGAAAAAAGAATACCAGCAAGAGTAAATAATCTAATGTAAAAGGGGGGACACAAACAGAAAATATGGATGATTAAAAACATTGGCAATTATTTAGTTTCAGTTTTGAAAAATAGTGCATATAGGTCTATCGGATTTCTTTTCTTCCATGGCCACAACCTAGGATATGGACAGTGTTTGTTGCTTTTATAGAGAATGCTTCTTAAACTGTTGTGCAAATGTTTCTGAGGGACAGATGCCCAGCAGTGGAATTAATGGTTGGGAGCATTTTATTTTTGGTAAATGTTTCCGAAGTGCCCTCCAAAGAATCTGAATCGCTTGACATTCCCTTCCACTGGATACGAAGGTACCCATTTCCCTACATTCCTGTGGAAAACAAGCATGTGTTTATTTCTGACAGTGCAATAAGGGAAAAACCAATTGGCCACACGCACGTATTTGTACCGTTTCTGTAGGCTCGGTGGGAATGACTTTCCCTTGGGCTGGAGGGGACCGCTGTAAGTCTCAGTGAGGTTGACCCGGACTCTAATCAACCCTTTCCTGCAGTTCTTACTCATCTTCCACAAGGCCGCAGCAGGGGAGCTGCAGGAAGACAGTGGGCTAATGGCGCTGGCGAAGCTCTCTGAGATCGACGTGGCCCGGGAGGGCGTGAAAGGTGCCAAGGACTTCTTTGAAGCCAAGGTAGGTGCCTCCTTCTCTCTCCCTTCGCTCTACCCGACATGGGCTCCCCGCCCCAGGGACTACCTCATTCACTAGCTCAGAACAGTCAGAGTAGCAATACTTAATAAGTCTGCCTGTCACGTGTGATCGAAGGGGAATGAGCATGTCTGTGCACGATCTGAAAATTAAAAGCAAATTGGAAAAACAGTCAAACGGTCAGCGCGTTCCATCCTGGTTTCTGATTCAAGTGGTTTTGCTGGTATGATGTTCCCAGACCAGCTCTTGGCCAGACTTGCCCCGAGAGCTCCTCTCTACCCCGGGCCGCAGTGGAATTACTTGAACAGATGCCTCCACGTTCGCCTCTTAAACACCTGTGTGTGAGGAAGTGAACAGTGGGGCCAGAGGAGGAAGCCTCGGTCGGTTGCTCCAGAATGAACCAGTGTTTGCTCCACTGATGGTGGTTGGGAGTTGGGAAGCAATCTCCAGTGCGTGGCCCCGGAGCCCTTTCGGGTGCTTCCATTCATTCACACGTTCACAGAGTCGTCAACGGTGTGTAGAGACCCTGCCCCTAGCAGGGTGCTGTCGTTTCATCTCCTCAGAGCACCCCTGCAGAAAGAGCCAGCGGAGAGTCCTCCACACCCCTGTCAGCCAGAGCAGAGGAGAGCAGTGGGCAGTGCCGCCTGGGCTCAGATTCTGCCTCCTCCACTTACTGGCCCTGGTGCCCCGGTTTTCTCGTCTGTACAGTGGAGGCAGTAATAGCGTTGCCGTGAGGACTACATGAGTTTGTGGATATAAGGTGTTTAGCAGGCACCTGGCACTCGATACAGGATATATGAGCTGTTGGGATTCCCAGCCATTCCAGATAGAAGCCAGCCTCTTGGGGAGTGTTGGCTTATTCTCCGAGTTTGCCCAGAGACAGCGTGTCCTCGGCAGCACCTCCCGGCCACGCTGGCCCCTAAACAGGACGACGCTCTTCTTACTTCTCTATGATGCCCTTTACAGACAGGTTCAATTGTCTTTCTGTCGAAATATAAACTGTGAATCACGGTGGACTCCTAACACCTGCAGTTCTGTCATCGTCTGATAACTTCCAGGACAGGCCAGCCACTCCTTGTGCCTTCAACACCAGCACCTCTGTCCAACCCGAATGTGGTTTGGCCCTTCCTTCATGACTCCACGTTGATCCAGCTGGCTCTGGCAATGCCCGGCACGTTAAGCTCTGAAACCACAACTCCTTTACAAGGAGGTCGTAGACAAATCTTGTGCCCTCCCCAGGACACACACAGTCTAGTGAGGAAGACGAACTCTGAGCCTTGAAAGAGAGAGACTGGAGAAGAGGAACAGGTTACTTCTGGAAGGCTGGGTCCTGTCCATCTCATTGCCAGAGCCAATACTTGCAATCATTGGTGATACCTTGGACGGACCCTAAGATTGAGACCCATGTTTAGTGTGACACTTCTTCAGCCCACTCCTGTAGGACAACATACCAAATGCCCTTATTAAAGTCTGCACAGGGGCGCCTGGGTGGCTCAGTCGGTTAAGTGTCTGACTTCGGCTCAGGTCATGATCTCGCAGTTCATTAGTTTCAGCCCTGTGTCGGGCTCTGTGCTGACAGCTTGGAGCCTGAAGCCTGCTTCAGATTCTGTGTCTCCCTCTCTCTCTGCTCCTCTCCCCATTCTCAAAAAATAAACATTAAGCAATAATCATTTATCTGTTCAAGACATTCTCAGACACCTTTGGTAAGAGTACAAAATCATCCCAGCTTTTTGGAGAGCAGTTCGGGGCTCGCTGTTAACCCCGTATGGTTCACCTCTAGGATTCTGCCTCTAAGATTTTATCTTGCAGAGGCACTCATGCAAATAAACATAGACGTATAGTCAGGGAGGTTTTAAAAAAATTTTTTTAATGTTTTATTTATTTTTGAGACAGAGAACGAGTGGGGGAGGGGCAGAGAGAGAGAGAGGGAGACACAGAATCCGAAGCAGGCTCCAGGCTCTGAGTTGTCAGCACAGAGCCCCATGTGGGGCTCAAAGTCATGAAGCATGAGATCATGACCTAAGCCAAAGTCAAGAGCCAGACGCTTAACTGACTGAGCCATCCAGGTGTTCCAAACATTATGTTTGAAATGCAGTTTTGATGCGGCGCCTGGGCGGCTCAGCCAGTTAAGTGTCCGACCTTGGCTCAGGTCATGGTCTCGTGGTTCGTGAGCCTGAGCCCTGCTTCAGGCTCTGTGCTGGCAGCTCAGAGCCTGGAGCCTACTTCAGATTCTGTGTGTGTCTCTCTCCCTGCCCCTCCCCTGCTTGTACTATCTTTCTCTCTCTCTCAAAAATAAATAATAAACATTAAAAAGTTTTTTCAATGAAACTCAATCTTATTAAGTATTAAATACAACTGGGTAATTACATACCAAAGTACTTGTAATAGTTACATCTGAGGGACTTATTTTTAGTTTTGGAACATTTTATAATGCGTGTGCACTGTTTTTATAACTAGGAGAAAAAAGATGAAACACATAACAATGTAAGGTTTTGAACTTGTGGTGTGGCTACCTCCTCAACCCAGACTCAAAGGCAGAGTAGGTGTGTTATCTTTGTAATTACAGAGCCTGGCACATAATGGCCTTCAATAAATGTTTGCATGAATGACGAATGTAGGGAATCATCGCTCAGATTTCAGAGAGAGCCATAAAGGAGCTGACATTTGCGACAGATGTTCAGAGATGAATAGGGATTCACCTTGTAATCAAGGAAGGGAGGGTGTTCCCTGCCGTGGGAACCACAAGAGCAAAGGCTCCGAGGAGTGTTTGGAGGCTGGCCGCCGTCCACACCGGGTGAAGCTGCCCAGGGTACTCTGGGCCCCCTGAGGGTCAGCCCCCAGCCTGCTAACCACCAGAATTACCCACACACCAGCTTCCTGGGCCCCACCCACACCGCCTTGAGATTTTCCAGGGTACGGCCCAGGAAATGGGGAGCAGAAAGAGCTCAGCAGGCCCTTGCAATCTACAGCCCGGGGTGGGAAGTGTGGCTGCCAGTGCTGGGGGCGCTCAGACAGCTTGGACATGAACTGGCACGGGGGATTGGATTCTCTGGGGAGCAGCTGGAGTCAGGGAAGCTTCCTTCCACAGATACCTGGAGAAGAACTGTGGGCCCATTGAGGGTAGTGACAGTGGGGCTGGGGAGGAGGTGGTAATGAATCCCAGACTCACTAGCAGTCTCAGTGTTTATGACCCTTGCTTGGAGGTGGAGAGTAAAATGCTACAAGTTTTGTGGAGCTATGTAGAGAGGGCTTGATGATATTTAAAAAAATCAGGGCAGGGATATTCCCCTCCACCCCCCGACCTGCCATGGGAATGGTTTGAAGAAGGGGATGGCATGGCCTTTCATTTGAAGGGCACGATGCTAGTCGCAAATGGTTTCATTCATGTCATGCTGGACAGAACTTGGCCACTCCTGGCTGCGTCGGAGAATATAAAATGCCTTTCTTCCTAGAGATCTGTGTGCCCAACTGTAATTCTGCTACTAAGGGGGACGGAGACACTAGATATCGAGGGTTGTGGAATAATTTCTTGCACACACGTCCGTTGCTGAACCAAGCACAGGAAAGGGCTGGAATAGCATTACCCTGATTGGGCTCTGTCCTGGAGCCCATGGTCAGGTCCGGCTCCCCAGACTCTCGGGTCATGTGCCGGGGGAACGTCTCAGAGGAAGAAAGAAGGGAGGAAGTGAATGCTTTTTGGACGCCAGACTACAAAGACCACGGGAGCCACCTTCACAAAACTGGAGTAGCAACTCAAGAATTTGAGTTGAGTGACTAATGGTAGAACATAATGGTGCCTGGGCTGTGGGGAAGAAGGAACTGGAGATACAAGGAAGCCATGGAGAAGATGCTATTTTGGAGGACAGAAGCAATTTGAAGACGGATGAAGTCAGATGAGGCCAGACAGGAGGTCTGGGGCATGGAAAGTGGGTCAGTGGAGATTTTTGAGAGACTGGCTTCCCTGTGAAGGGCATTTGGTGCTAGGGTGAGAGGTGGGTGGGCACTGGGGAGAAAGAGCCGTGATGGCTGACTTTTCTGTCTAGATGGCTGGCCAAGGAGGCCTGGGCAGAGTGGGGATGGTAGCTTGGGGTCAGGAAAGAACTGTTTTTTTTTTTTTAACCTAGAGAAGACAGATGCTGGTATGTTTTTAGGTCACAGGGAAGTGGTCCACAACATAAGGAAACATGAAGACACAGAGTGAGGTGAAGGGCAGGACAGGACTGCATAGAATCAAGGGAAGAGGTAGAATTTTGTAGTGCGGAACAGGAACCCCAAGTGAGGGAAATGCCAGGGCCCCTCCTGCGCTGGCCTGGCCAGCAGTACTGGGCACGTGGATCTCAGGTTCATGTCTTATCCAGTGCTCACACAGACACTCTGGGGGGAGGGGGTGGAGGAAGACATTGAGGCTTAGACAGTGGTTTCTTGGTAAATGTTTAACAACTGGCTCTCTGAAAAAAGTGTGCGTATACATATATGCATAGGTTTGTTATAAATTTAAATGTTATAAAGGATAGGTAGCACACAATTTACAAATAATAAAGCATACATTACCTCTGTTGTGAATTCCACACAGTCTATTCTCTACGAACGGCTCCTTGATTTTTTTTCTGGGATCCGTAGCTGTCACCAGCCCATGGTTGCAACTGACAAAAGAATCTAGCTACGATCTGAATGTTGGTTGATATTTTGTGTAAGTCAATTTAAAAGGAAAAGCAAAAGGAGGGGCACCTGGCTGGCTTTAGTTGGTTAAGTGTCTGACTTAAGCGCAGGTCATGATCTCAGCAGTTCATGAGTTCAAGTCCTGCGTTGGGCTCCACAGTTGCAGCGCAGAGCCTGCTTGGGATTCTCTGTGTGTCTCTCTCTGCCTCTCCCCTGCTCTCTCTCTCTCTCTCTCAAAAATAAACATTAAAGAAAAAACAGGCGCCTGGGTGGCTCATTCGGTCATGATCTAATGATTCGTGGGTTCAGGCCCAGCTGTGCTGGCGACTTGGACCCTGGAGCCTGCTTTGGATTCTGTGTCTCCCTTTCTCTCTACCCCTCCCCTGCTCACTCTCTGTCTCTCTCTGTCTCTCTCTCTCAGAAATAAACATTTAAAAAATTATTTAAAAAAAAAAGAAAAGGTAAAGGGACATATGTCAGAACTTCATTCATTCTTCAGTGATGTGAGCAACTTCCCTTGCTGAATTTGATAATAGTTTTTCAGATGTTAGAAGAACATTCCCAGAAGAGCTATTCACAATGCAAAAGCTACAGATATTACACGTTTTTCAGCTTAATCTGCATTTTAACATTTCCTAGCACTTTCTTAGGAAAAGGTAATCAAGCCCTAGTTTGTAGCATTTGTTGGTTTTTAAGGTGTAAAACCTCCACTACTTGCTTTCCAGCTTCCAACAGGATATCGCTGACTGTGGATTTGGGAAGATTCACTGCATATTATTGTATAGGGTTTCGAATAGAGATATAACAGAAACAGACAATCTCCAAAGCACAGATAGAGCAAAATGTAGCAAGATAATCAGGAGGCGATGACTTTTTAGTATTTATTACTTTTGCTTCTAATATCATTTAATTACAGATTTATATAATTTAACTTTTACTATTAACAGCCAGTTCATAAAATTCCTGGAGAAAACAAGACAAGGGAAAAAAAAATAAAGGTGAGGAGGAAAGAGGTCCAGGGTAGGCAAGGGAACTTGGGGTCCAAACTTGCAGCCTGAGTCGGGGACCGAGGGTGTTGAGAGTCAGTGTGAGTTGGGCCCTGCTCTAGGGAATTCTGTCTTCTGGCGACTCTGATGTAAGGGGGAACTCAGCAGGGCCTCATGTGCCTAAGAAATACCTCTGAAGCTTGGAAAACCTAATTTCCTAGCCCCTCCCCCTAGGGATTCTGATCCAGAAAGAGTAAGAAAGCATAATTTTTCAGAGGTGTCCTGTGTTCAGACACGGGCCCTGTGCAGTGCAGGGAGAATTTAGGAAAGGGATGTTCTAGTTTTTTCACTGAGATGTGAGAGCCTGCATTTTGCTACACAGGATGTAATGGATTAAAAACCAGAACGGACTGAGTAAAGATCATGGTAGGAGACGGTAAATCTTAGCCTCAACATGGCAGAGAAGTGATTGAGTGAACCAGAATGTAGACAGAGGGACACCCAAACGTGGAAGCTTGTGACGGGGAAAAGGAGATACGGAGAAAAGATGATGAACCCAGGAACACGCTAGTTAAAAATTGTGAGAGGTTTGACACCTCAATTTAAAATCATTTAAACACTCAAGGAAAGGGAATGCTTTTCTATAAATTTGAGAGAAGCAGGAAATGTGATGAATTGTAAAGACATTTAGAGGGTTAACTCCAACCCTTTTCCTCAAACAGTTAAGTGCTCAGGAATTTAGGGATTAATTCTTCAATGTTCTACATTTTTTTTTTTTCCAATGTCACAAACTAGTTCAAACATATTGGAAAGGATTGTATCACATTCATTCTTTTTTTTAAATGTTTTATTTATTTCTGAGAAAGAGAGAGCATGAGCAGGGGAGGATCTGAGAAAGGGAGACACAGAATCTGAAACAGGCTCCAGGCTCTGAGCTGTCAGCACAGAGCCTGACATGGGGCTCGAACCCACAAACCACGAGATCATGACCTGAGCCGAAGTCGGACGCTCAACTGAGTGAGCCACCCAGGCGCCCCTGTATCACATTCATTCTGTAAAGCTGCCATGATTCTGATAACAGTCAGATAACAGCACATCAGAAAAAATCATATCAATCTAATGAGTATAGCTGTAGGAATCGTAAAACATTTGAAATTTATGTTAAGACTGCAGGGATAATTTTAAAAGTCTCTTAGGGGCGCCCAGGTGGCCCCCTCGGTTAAACATCCAACTCTTGGTTTCAGGTCAGGCCATGATCTCCTGGTTCATGGGATCCAGTGCTGTGTCAGGCTGCCCACTATCAGCGGGGAGCCTGCTTGGGATTCTCTCTCTGTCTCTCTCTCTCTCTGCCCCTCCTGTGCACACTCTCTCCAAAGAAATAAACTTCATAAGTAAATACAAATCTCAGGTATCAAATATAAAAACTGTGATCATTTCAGTGAGACATCTCAAAACACTTGGTGAAGTTTAATATTCATAGAAGACATTTAAAGTATGAAAAGAATGTGCTTAGTCAACATAATGAATACTTTCTCATAAATATCAAGGCCTTCTAAAGTGGCAATAAATAATGTAGTGTGGCTGCAGGAATAAACAGATCAGTCAGGGGAATAGGATAGAAAATAGTAAAAACAGATCTCCTTCATGTGGGAATTTAGTACATGAATAAGATAACTTTCCAGTCAGTGGAAAAATAATGGACTATTCAATAAAAGGTGTTGAGACCATTGGCTTCTCCTCTTAGGAAAATGAGGTAAAGTCATTTAAATGATATATATTCCTTCACTAAAATACAGTGTAAGTGACTTTAAGAGCTGAATGGGAAAATAAAGCCAGGAAAGCATGAGAGGAAAATGGTTTTAGAGCCCTAAGGTATAGAAGACCTTACACATGACATAAAAGACAAAGTCATGGGGTGGCTCAAACGGTTGAGTGTCCAGCTTTAGCTCAGGATTCGAGTCCCGCATCGGGCTCTGCACTGACAGCATGGAGCCTGCTTTGGATTCTCTGTCTCCCTCTCTGTGTGTCCCTTCCCTGCTCGTGCTCTCTTTCTCAAAAATAAATTAACATTGAGAGAGAGAGAGACACAAAAGCCAGAATGGAAGTGATTGGAAATTTTGGTGACATCAAAATTTAAAGATTTACCTGGCCCAAGATACCTTGAAGTTAAAAGACAATCAAAAGAGTAAGTAAGAGTAACCAAAAAATACATAACAAGGGACTATGCCTAAATTATGCAAAGAATGGCAAAATGAAAAACCCCAGTGAAATGGGTAATTTACCAAAGAGGAAATAAAAGAAGGTGCCAGGTTTTTGTGGGCTCCTTCCTTCGTTCCTTCCTTCTTCTATCAGATTGGCAAACAAGAAAAAGTTTACTACTGATAAACATTGGGGAGGTTGTGGGGAAATGAGAACTCACATTCCCTGATGGTGGGGGTGTAAATCGGAACAGCTACTTTGGAGCGCAATTTGGCATTCTTTATTAAAATAGCGTGCACACCCAGTGTGCTTGGGATTTTTACCAAATTGATGAAGGTGGGGGGAGGAATGAGCTCTAGAAGAGAGGATTCTAAGATGGATTTATCTGATACAGTATTATTAAAGATAAACTAGATTTAAAAGAAATGTCCCTAAATCCCATTCACAGCATCAACAAAACCATGTGATATTTGGAAGTAAATTCAGAATGATTGATCTATTGTAAAGGTACCCCTTTGCCACAGGAAGGGATTGAGTTAAGATCCCAGCAGGGAGTTCGTTTTGCTTTTGTCTTTGTTTTCTTCCCCTAGAACAAAACAATATTATTGTGAAATTAAGAGTTGGTGGTCGGTCATGTTAAAGAGTATCCTGGAAAAGTGGAAAGACCAACCCTAGGCACGTAGAACGCAGTGGCAAAGGAAGGGATGGTTTCCTCACTAATAGTTTAAACAAACTTGTGAAGAGGAGTGTTGGTTCCCAGGGGGTGGGGGGCCTGCCCCACAGCAGGACCGGGTTCCCAGGTTCCACAGTTCCAGCCAACATTCTGTCGGATGGGTTGCTTGTCTCCAAGTTCCTCCTCCAGTCTGTCGGTTTGTTTTTGCTGTTTCTCTGCAGGTCCAAGCTTTGTCCTGTGCCAGTAAGTTTGAAGCCGAGCTAAAAGCCGAGCAAGATGAGCGGAAGCAGGAGGAGGAGAAGAGGAGGCTCCGCCAGGCAGCCTTCCGGGAGCTCAAAGCCGCTTTCAGCACATAGTCAGGCACCCTTGACCTCCATCCACACAGTGCCTCGCAGATGCCCCCAAGAGAGCTGGCTGGGCCTCTTCACTCCTCCCCCTCCCACCAACCTGCCTCCACGCCCACCAAGCAATGCACACTCCTTGCCTCTTGGAGTGGCAGGGGGTGGCTCTCATCCCTGTGTGGGAGCCTCTTCCAAGGGTCCTTGGATGAGCCAACTGCCCAGGCCCCCCCCCCTTTCTCTGTAGCGAGATGGGGCCTCTACTCCGCAACTTGAACTTTGTCCCCGCCCCTTTGCCATTTCGCATCAAAGAGCGTTAATTTGTGCAGATATTTCTCTCTTTGATGGTCCTCTGAGGACATAGTCCCTGGAGGGTTCTGATGTTAATGTTGCCCATTTTCCCAGGGAACTCACCTCTCCCCGTGGGGTCCGCCTCCTCTGCCTTTCCTGTTCAGCTTCCCTGCTTGCATTGTGAGCCTGATTCTGCCATTTGCTTTGGTATCTTCTGTGCTTTGATGACAGTGAGGTTTAAGGCAAGCCAGGCTGGACCGCGGCCTGCCCCCTCTTCAGCAGGCGGGTGGCATGCTGCTGAGATGGCAGAATAGGAGACAGATAGGAAGACCTCTTCCTTCCTATCACCGTTCTCCCGTCCACTTAGCAATCCCCCCTGGACCCACCCTCTTCACCCCTTTCAAAGGTGTCTTCTCATTTCCTCTTCCTCTTAAATAGCCTGCTACTTAACCTGCAAGAATGAGAAAATAATCATAAGTGATATTAATGCATAGGAGAATCCCTATTAATTCCTACTATGCAAATAAATTACTATAAACCCCTACTTTCCCAAGGGAGAAATCCAGAGCCTTTCAAAATCCCAAAAGTCATGACCGACTTCATCTGGCCAGTTTCCAACTTCTGCTCCAAGATGTTGAGGTAAAGCTGTTCTTACCCCAGCACAAATTTTTATGTGTTGTGTATTCTTGGGATTGCTCACAAATACCGGGGTTTCTTGTATTTTTTTTTTTTTTAAAGAATTCCTAACATTGTATTTATTCTCTTTTGTAACTGCTGTCTTTACAACAAGGGAAACATCTGCATTTCTACGTCACAGCTGCCTCTTTTTTCCAATAAACTGCAAATGGACTTTGCCATTATATCAGTGTGCTTCGAGTCTTCTTTCTCTTTCTTTTTTTAAATTTACTTATTTATTTTTAAATTTACATCCAAGTGAGTCAGCATATAGTGCAACCCTGATTTCAGGAGTAGATTCCAGCGATCCATGCCCTGTGTGGAACACCAGGGCTCACCCCAACAAGTGTCCTCTCTAATGCCCGTCGCCCATTCAGCCCATCCCCCACCCACAGCCCCTCCAGCAACCCTCAGTTTGTTCTCTGTATTTAAGAGCCTCTTATGTTTTGTCCCCCTCCCCGCTTTTATATTATTTTTGCTTCTCTTCCCTTACATTCATCTATTTTGTATCTTTTCTAGTCTTTCAGTTGGGGGAGAGAGGAGAGTGTTGTTTGCAGGCGCCACACCTGGCCCAGGCTCCTGGTGGATATCCACCCCCAGAAGTAGAGCTAGTAGTGGTCTAGATGGCCGGGTTTCCTCGGGGGCATGCCGAGTTCTGGGGTGTCTGTCACTTGCTCTTCCCCTTCCCCTCACTACGGATTCCTTCGGCTGCAGGTAAAATGTGTCCTTAGTTTCTCTTGCTTCTTGGACCCCTTGAAACTCTGAGGAGGGCCAACGACCCCTTCCTCCTCCTCATGTGGATTCTGGGGCATTGGGGGACCTGAGTAAGGACCTCTGTCCTAAGGGAACACCCATAGCTCCCCAGGGAGGATCATTTACGTTTCTGCACAAGCCCAAGACCTACAATTCTCGGGCATAATTCTTCTTGGTAGGGTCACCCTCCAACCGCCCCACCAGCGGACGTGAACCAATTAAAGGGGTTGAGGCACTGCTACTATACAATCCAGGAAGCATGCTTCTTGGCATTTTTCCTACGAGCTGAGAAACTTCGTGCACATAAAAAGCTGCACGTGGATGTTTATGGCAGCTATTTCATAATTACCAAAACTTGGGAGCAACCAAAAATTTTTTTTAATAAGATTTTATTTTTAAGTAATCTCTCTACCCAACATGGGGCTCAAACTTCCAACCCCGAGATCAAGAGTCGCACGCTCCACTGACTGAGCCAGCCAGGTGCCCCTCAAGATTTTTCAATAGGCGAATGAATACACAAACTAGTACATCTATACCAAGAGATATTAATTCAGCAATGGAAAGAAGTAAGAGTGATGCAAAGAAATGAGCTGTCAGGGCGCCTGGGTGGCTCAGTCGGTTAGGCGTCTGACTTGGGCTCAGGTCATTATCTCCCAGTTTGTGAGTTTGAGCCCCACGTCTGGTTCTGTGCTGACAGCTCAGAGCCTGGAGCCTACTTTGGATTCTGTGTCTCCCTCTCTCTCCGCCCCTCTCCCCCACTCCATCTCAAAAGTAAATAAACATTTTAAAAATGTAAAAATAATGGAAATAAGCTGTCAAGTCACAAAAAGACGTGGAGGAAACTTAAATGCATGTTGCTAAGTGGAAGAAGCCAATCTGGAAAGACTTCACACTGTATGATTCCAAGTATGACGTCTGGAAAAGAAAGGCAAAACTCTGAGACTGCGAGGTAAAAAATCGAGGGTTGAGAGGGAGACGGGGAAGGATGAGGAGGTGTAGCACAGGGGGTTTTAGAGCAGTGAAACTTACCCTGTATGATTCTACAGTGGTCGTTATACATTTGCCAAAACACATAGAATGTACAACCCTAAGAGCTTTCCCTAATGTAAACCCTGGACGTTAGTTAATGATAAGGTATTGATATGGGCACGTTCATTGTAACAAACGTACCGCACTAATGCCAGATGTTTGTAAGGGGGGAAACGGGCAGGGGGCAGGGAGAGAAGTATATAGGGACTGTACTTTCTGCTAAGTTATTCTGCAAATCTAAAAGTGCTTAAAAAAAAAAAAAGTATAAAGTCTAGGGGCTCCTGATTGTCTCAGTCGATTAAGCATCTGGCTCATCTGACTTCAGCTCAGGTCATGATCTCACCATTTGTGAGTTCAAGTTTTTTTTTTTTTTTTTTAATTTTTTTAATGTTTTATTTATTTCTAGGAGAGAGAGAGAGAGAGACAGCGTGAGCAAGGGAGGGTCAGAGAGCAAGGGAGGGTCTCTCTCTGCCCCGTGTGGGATTCTCTTTCCTCCTCTCCCTCTCTCTGCCTCTTGCTCACTTGCGCCCTCTCTCTCAAAAAGAGAATAAGGTCTATGAATAAAAAGGAAAAAAAGAAGGAATGGAGAGAGCGGTGTCATTACTTCAAACATTCACTTGCCTCTGGACAGCCAAGCCCATGCAAGACCTAAATGCTCACGGTTGCAAATCATAGAAAATGTAACATGGGTTTAGCACAAAAAAGGACAAATATTGGGTCATGTAACTACAGGCAAGATATAGGACTTCTTTGCCTCTTTTCTTTTTTATGTTTATTTTTGAGAGATGAGACATAGTGCGAGTGGGGGAGGGGCAGAGAGAGAGGGAGACACAGAATCTGAAGCAGACTCCGGGCCAGAGCTGTCCACACAGAGCCCGATGTGGGGCTCGAACCCACAAACTGGGAGATCATGACCTGAGACAAAGTCAGACACTTAGCCAACTGAGCCACCCAGGAGCCCCTCCTCTTCTTGATCACAGAGCCCTATAGATGCTGTTCCTTCGTGCCTCTCCCCCACAGCTCCCATCCTCCCCCCCGTGGCCATGGACTTCACTGGTTCTTCTCTACAGTGGCCTCTTGACTGGTTTCTCTGCCCTCACTTTGCCCCGATTGTCCACCTGCAGCTCGGAGAACATTTTGTTCCTAGCATCTCCCCTTCAGTTTTTGCCTCCCCACTTTCAGGATCCTGCTCACCGATTGTCCCAGGGCTTGCTCACCCTCCTCACTCCTGTCTCTTCCTTTCAGGTTGTGCTCCAGGTATAGGTGATCCCTAGGTTCCTAGAAAGCTCCTGAGGGCTTTGCACACGCTGTTTCAACACCTGCCATTTCCTCCCTCCCTTCCCTGGCAAAAGACTTCTCATTAGTGATGACTCAGCTCAGAGATTAGCTTCCGGAAGCTTTCTTGATGCCCCCAGGCGAGGGGAG
This sequence comes from Proteles cristata cristata, assembly GCA_017311185.1. Taxonomy (NCBI): domain Eukaryota; kingdom Metazoa; phylum Chordata; class Mammalia; order Carnivora; family Hyaenidae; genus Proteles; species Proteles cristata. The sequence goes on from JAESUZ010005362.1 coordinate 78,105, forward strand.
GTGCTCCCTCTCAGGGTTTCACTGCACTATGCAGGATCCTTCTCTTGACTTCTCTTTCTCCTCTTCTAGACAAGGAACTTTTTTTTTTCCTAGGAGAGAGAGAGAGACAGCGTGAGCAGGGGAGGGTCAGAGAGAGAGAGAGTCACAGACTGAAACAGGCTCCGGGCTCTGAGCTGGCAGTCAGCACAGAGCCCGACGCGGGGCTCGAACCCACGAACCGCGAGATCCTGACCTAAGCGAAAGTCGGACGCTTAACCGACTAAGCCACCCAGGTGCCCCTAGACAAGGAACTTTTTGAAGGGCAGGAACTCTGTCTTAACCCACTGCCATGGCCCTAGCATGCTGCTCAGACAGTGATAGGTTCCCCTGTGAATTTGTTTCACAGGTACAAGCCGGGTGTTTGCACCAGAGATGTGTAAGCCTACAGGTGATCTTCTAAGCGCCCTGACATGGAAGCCTGGCCTGAGGGAGTAGCTCTGAAAGTGGGGTGGGGGGTGGATTATGGGAACATTCTTCTCACTGGAAAAGTGATTAAGTCAACTTGCCAATAGCCCTTCTTTGAGCAATAGGGAAACAAAGCAACAGCTCAGTTCTGCTTCTGCGCTGGAGGCTGTGTGCTGTAACGGGATTTGGAGTCAGAAATAAGATAGTAGCTTCCCTGATCCTGTTTCCTCGCCTGTTATCAGGGTGCCTGGGTGGCTCTGTCGGTTGAGCGTCCGACTTTGGCTCATGTCACGGTCTCTCGTGGTTTGTGGGTTCAAGCCCCACGTCAGGCTCTGTGCTGACAGCTCAGAGCCTGGAGCCTGCTTCGGATTCTGCATCTCCCTCTCTGCGCCTCCCCCTCTCGCTCGCTCTCTCTCAAAAATAAATAAACATTAAAAAAAAAAAAGATGATGATCATCTATCTGGCTGCGTCCATGCCCAGCACTTATTAGTGCTCAGGACATAATTGTTTTCTCTCTATCTCCCACCTTGCACGACTACAATTCTGTCTCATCCTGAGCCCTGGGTCTCTCAAGTCACAGGCAAAGGATCCCAGGCCAGGGGGGCTAGAAATGCTCAGTTTTGGCTTCTGCCTTGACCCCAAGCACAGATGCCTTCTTTCTCACTTCTCTCTTCTCTTGAGGCTCCTAACCCAACCAGCCCAGGGAGATTCCTGCCCATGTGCCCACTCACCTGCTATGCCCCCTGCAGCTGCCACTTGCTGGGCCCTCCCAGCTGGGCCTCGTGATCCAAGACCTGTGGCCTTGTCCCGGCTCACGTTTCTCCCCCTGACCCTGACTGTCCACCAGGCTGGATTCTGGCCACAGCCCTGCATACAGGACTCACTTGCAAGAACAGTGGTTCCATGGGGCGCCTGGGTGGCTCAGTCGGTCAAACGTCAGACTTCAACTCAGGTCATGATCTCACAGTTCGTGGGTTCAAGCCCCATGACGGGCTCTGTGCTGAACGTATGCTCAGAGCCTGGAGCCTGCTTTAGATTCTGTGTCTCCTTCTCTCTCTGCCCCTCCTCCACTTGTACTCTGTCTCTCAAAAATAAATAAATTTAAAAAAAAAATTTTAATATTTAAATCATACTGTATTTTTTACTTATTTTTGCTTTCACGAATCATCCCATCACTTAGTGGCTTAAAACAATAGTTAACGTTTATTATTGCACACGGCTTCTGAGGGGCAGGAATTCAGAGGCAGTGTGGTTGGGTGGTTCTAGCCCTGCGTATGTCATGAAGCTGCAAAATGTCAGCTGGCACTGCGGTCATCTGAAGGCTCAGCTAGGGCTGGAGGGTCCCCTTTCAAAGTGGTCCCCTCTTACGGTGCACAAGTTGGCCAGAGGGCTCAGTCACTTGCCACGTGAACCTCTCACAACAGGGCGCTGGTCTCCCTCAAAGCCAGTGACACAAGAGAGCAGATATAAGCCACAATGTCTTTTAAATATATATTTTTTTAAAATTTATTTCTAGGAGAGAGAGAGAGAGCGTGAGCAGGGGAGGGTCAAAGAGAGAGGGAGTCACAGACTGAAACAGGCTCCAGGCTCTGAGCTGGCAGTCAGCACAGAGCCCGAAGCGGGGTTCGAAGCCACGAACCGCGAGATCATGACCCAAGCGAAAGTCGGACGCTTAACCGACTAAGCCACCCAGGTGCCCCCACAATGTCTTTTAAAACCTAGCTTCAGAAATCACATTCTGGGGGAGGGAGGATGGCTCAGTCTGAGAAGCATGAGACTCTTGATCTCAGGCTTGTAGGCTCAAGTCCCATTTTGGGTATAGAGATTACTTAAAATAAAATTAAAATCTTGGGACTCCTGGGGGGCTCAGTCAGTTAAGCGTATGATTTTGACTCAGGTCATGATCTCGCCTTCTGTGAGTTTGAGCCCTGCGTCAGGCACTGCAGTGCAGAGCCTGCTTGGAATTGTCTTTCCCTCTGTCTACCCCTTCCCTGCTTGCTCTCTCTCTCTCTCAAAATAAATAAATAAGCCTTAAAAAATAAATAAAATCTTAAAAGAAAAGAAATCACATTCTGACATCTCCTCACTTTCCTACTGGTTACACAAGTTGGCCTGATTGGCAGGAACCGTTGGGAGCTACCTTGGAGGCTAGCTACTATGGAGTCAGTCAGGGTGCTTAACTGTAAGTAGCAGCCCTGGGTTTTTATTTTTTTTTAATTTTTAAAATATTTATTTATTATTTATCTTTGAGAGAGAGAGAGAGCGTGAGCAGGGGAGGAGCATAGAGAGAGGGAGACAGAATCTGAAGCAGGCTCCACACCATCAGCACAGAGCCCGACATGGGGCTCGAACACATGAACCACGAGATCATAACCTGAGCCAAAGTCAGACACTCAACCAAATGAGCCACCCAAGTGCCCCTTTAGTTTTTTTATTCTTTTTTTCCCTGTTTTTTTATTTATTTTTTATTTTTTTAAATGTTTTATTTATTTCTAGGAGAGAGAGAGAGAGACAGCGTGAGCAGGGGAGGGTCAGAGAGAGAGGAGTCACAGACTGAAACAGGCTCCAGGCTCTGAGCCGGCAGTCAGCACAGAGCCCGACGCGGGGCTCGAACCCACGAACCGCGAGATCATGACCCAAGCGAAAGTCGGACGCTTAACCGACTAAGCCACCCAGGTGCCCCTTTCCTGTTTTTAAAAAATGTTTATTTATTTTAGAGAGAGAATACAAGAGAGAGAGACACAGAATCTGAGCTGTCAGCACAGAGTCTGATGCGGGGCTCAAACCCACGAACCATGAGATCATGACCTGAGCCAAAGTCGGACATTTAACCCTCTGAGCTACCCAGACGCCCCTAAGCAGGCTTGATCTAAGCAGAAGACGAGCTGATTGAAAAGACACTGAGATGCTCACATGATCACTAGCAGGGCTGGGGGGCCAGGCTGAGAAAACAAACCAGCTGGAGGCCAGGTGGCTAAGACCACAGCCAGAGGCACACCGTGGGACCCAGGCAGGCACGTGCTGCTGCCCTGGCCGGCCAGGACTTTGGGGTGTCCTGTTTTCTTCAGAGTCTTAATCCAGATCCAGAGTCTGAGGCCGAGCCCTGTCGTATGCCCACGTGATGGGGGTGGGAAGAGTTAGTCTTCTGTAAAAGAGGCAGGCTCTGCCTCTCCCCAAGATTTTTGTTTCTCCCAAACTGTATTTCAGATGCAGAGCAGTTGTGAAAGAGTGGCAGGTATCCATTGCAGAGACCTCATGAATTTGATCCCGGGATTTTACTTCTGAGAATTTACCCCATAGGTAAATATAAACGCGAACCAGGGTATATTTAGAGGGAAACTCATTACTGCGTTGCTTGTAATAGCAAAAACACGAAACAATCAGGATGTCTATCAGCAGGGAATCGATTAAGTATCTTATGGTACAAACGTGTAAATGAATGCTGCTAGGCAGTCACTTAGAGAATGCTGTGGACTGACTGCAAGACCTTGTTTCTTGGAAAAGGTCAAGGGCAGAGCAGCATAGTAATTCTTGGGTGTTTTGTTTGTTTTACATGAGAGATACAAAATTGTGGCTCTGCGCATGTAAACTACGGTGCATGAGGTCAGAGACCAAGCGGCTTTGGGGGCAACCATTGTATCATTAGACTTTGTAGTGCCGAAAATGAGGCGCATCACACTGGCTTATGCATACAGCATTTTGGGAAAATCATACAGGAAACTGTCAACAGTGGGGTACCTGAGTGGGAGAGAACCTGCGGGTCCTGGGTGGGTCTTGGGGGGATTTGAATTTTTTCCTTTATATATTTTTGCATTTGAAAAATTTAAACACCATAAACATGTATTACTTGACTATTTTTTTTTAATGTTATTTTTGAGGGAGAGAATGCAAGATGGAGACAGGGGCAGAGAGAGAGGGAGAGGATCTGGAGTGGGCTCTACACTAACAGCACAGAGCCCAAAGTGGGGCTTGAACTCACACACTGTAAGATCATGACCTGAGCCAAAGTCAGACGGTTAACTGACTGAGCCACCCAGGTGCCCTGCTTCACTACTATTATTACCAATGGTTAATAAAAAAGAGGGGAAGGTCTGACCACATGAAAATGAGAGGGGCAGTTGCACACGCATGTGGGAACCGTTTAGGATAGTTGCAGTGTAAAATCCTACATATGCAAAAGACTCAGAACAGGGACCCATAGCTGCCTCAGTCAGTAGAACATATGACTCTTGATCTTAGTGTTGTCATTTCGAGCCCCATGTTGGGTGTAGACATTACTTAAAAATAATATCTTTGGGGTGCCTGGGTGGCCCAGTTGGTTGAGCACCTGACATTTGGTTTCTGCTTAGATCATGATCTTGTCAGGGTTTTGTGAGTTCAAGCCCTGCATTAGGCTCTGCACTGCTAGTGGGATTCTCTCTCTCCCTCTCTCTCTCTGTCCCTCCCACACTTGCTCTGTGTCTGTCTCTCTCAAAATAAACTTAAAAAAAAAGAATAAAAGAATAAAATCTTTAAGGGCGCCTGGGTGGCTCAGTCAGTTAAATGACCAATTCTTGATTTCAGCTCAGGTCGTGATCTCAAAGTTGTGAGATGGAGCCCTGCATCGGGTCCCACGCTGAGTGTGGAGCCTGCTTGAGATTTTCTCTCTCCCCCTCTCTGCCCTTCTCTGTACTTGTCTCCCCCCCGCCTTCTCTCAAAATAAATAAAGCACGGTGCCTGGGTGGCTCAGTTGGTTAAGCATCCCACCCAACTCCTGGTTTCAGCTTAGGTTATGATCTTACATTCATGAGTTTGAGCCCCTTATGAGGCTTTATGCTGACAATGGGGAGCCTGCTTGGGATTCTCTGTCTCTCTGTGTCCCTCCCTTGCTCCCACACATGCTCTCAAAATAAATACGTAAACCTTAAAAAAAGAACAAAATAAATAAACTTTAAAAACTTAAATCTAAAAAAAAAAAGGACCCCGGAGAAAAATAAAATTTTGGGATCTACTGTGGGACATTTATGTGCAAGAACCCACTTATGTATTCCAAGATAGATTTTTTTTTGTGATTTAATTTTCTTGGTATATATCCGAAGGTTAGAAATGAGAATAGAATTTAAAATATGCAAGTACTTTTATAATAAAAAATGTTTTCAAACATAAAAATGGATCTGTTTCCATAGTTATCATCTGAGCAGCCTTTCCTTGCTGTTTGCTCAGCTCTGTAGCTCTGTATCTTCCCCCACTCTCTTACTTGTGTTTTCTCTTTGGCTTTCAGTTGCGTTGGCTACACATTTAGTTAGGGTCCCAATTAACTAAGAGGGTCCCTCTTCGCTAACAAATCCATGTGCCCTTTTCATCTGCTTTCAAACTTCTTCCTCCTTTTTTTTTTTTTTTTTAATTTTTCATGTTTATGTATTTATGAGAGACAGAACATGAGCAGGGAAGGAGCAGAGAGAGTGAGATACAGAATCTGAAGCAGGCTCCAGGCTCTGAGCTGTCAACACAGAGTCCGATGCGGGGCTTGAACTCACAAACTGTGAGATCGTAACCTGACCCGAAGTTGGATGCTTAACGGAGACTCCCAGGTGCCCAGTGCCTCCTTCCTTCCTTATTACCGCCTCTTTCCTAACCCTCTGTTCTTCCTGCTCTATACAATTCCAGTCACCAATTCAATGGCAGTCTCCCCAGCCCCAGACTCCTTGACAATTCTGTAGACTGGGCATTGCCAATTAATTTCTTCCTGCCTCTGTTCTGAGCCTGGCTCCGGTTTCTAACCCTGTCCTATCTGCAGCTTGTCTCTGCCTACCAGCTGTGCATTTCCCTCCCAAGAGCCTATCTTCTTTCTTTTTCTTTCTGCAATTGCTAGGTGTGGGTGATTCTCCGTGATTTCAAAGACCTCCTTTGTATGGATGACTCTCAGATCTGTAGCTCAGACCCCTGATACTTTAGCTGGGGCTGTTGCTGGACCCAACTACATGGGCCTCTCCATGTAGTCTGGGTTTCCTCACAGAACAGTGGACTCAGAGCCTTTGGACTTACTATCTGGCTGCCCTTGGCTTCGAAAGAGACTGTTTACTGGTGGGAATGCAAACTGGACAGCCACTCTGGAAAACAGTGTGGAAGTTCCTCAAAAAATTAACAACAGAACGCCCCTATGATCCGGCAATAGCACTGCTAGGAATTTACCCAAGGGATACAGGAGTGTTGATGCCTAGGGGCACATGGACCCCAGTGTTCATAGCAGCACTCTCAACAATAGTCAAAACATGGAAAGAGCCTAAGTGTCCATCAACGGACGAATGGATTAAGAAGACGTGGTTTATCTATACGATGGAATACTACATGGCAATGAGAAAGAATGAAATCTGGCCATGTGTAGCAACATGGATGGAACTCAAGGGTGTTATGCTGAATGAAATAAGTCAGGTGGAGAAAGACAGATACCATATGTTTTCACTCATATGTGGATCAGGAGAAACTTAACAGAGGACCATGGGGGAGGGCAAAGGGAAAAAAATAGTTATGGAGAAGAAGGGAGGCAAACCATAGGAGACTCTGAAATACTAAGAACAAACTGAGGGCTGATGGGGGGGTTGGGGAGAGGGGAAAATGGGTGATGGGCATGGAGGAGGGCACTTGTTGGGATGAGCAGTGGGTATTATATGGAAACCAACTTGACAATAAACTATAAAAAAAAAAAAGAATAAAAAAAAAGATACTGTTTTAGGGGTGCCTGGGTGGCTCAGTCGGTTAAGTGTCCGACTTCGACTCAGGTCATGATCTTGTGGTTCTTGGGCTCGAGCCCCGTGTCAGGCTCTGTGCTGACAGCCAGCTCAGAGCCTGGAGGCTGTTTCAGATTCTGTGTCTCCCTCTCTCTCTGACCCTCCTGCTCACGCTCTCTCTCTCTCTCTCTCTCTCTCTCTCTCTCTCAGAAAATAAATAAAACACTAAAAATTTTTTTAAAAAGATACTATTTTAGAAAATAAGGTGGAGGCTCTATAACCCTTGTGATCCAGCATTGGAAATCACTTCTTTCACTTCTGCCATGTTCTATCAGTTATAAGGGCCCCATGGGAGGGAATTAGTCTCTACCTCTATAGAAAGGGTGGTGGCAAGGTTTGTTTCTGGCTATACTCCTTACTCTCTCTTCCCTCACTGTAATATATTATTATCAACTTCTTTGCTTCTATCGATGATACAATAAAGGTGAAACTTTGTTAATATCCCTCACTATAGTAGGCATATGGTATATATGTATATATATCTAGTATATAGTGTTGTAACTTTAAAACCACTATTTAATGAAACATTGGAGAGACAGAGTGAATACCAGGAGAAGGAGAAGGCACCCTTCCTGAGAAGGAGATGATCAAGAATTATTTGATTCTGTAGGTATTTATGGAGTTTCTACCTCATGCCAGAAGAATGCCAGCTGCTAAGAGTGCGAAGTCAAATACTTCTTCCTCCTTTTCCTCCTCCTTCTCTTCCCTTAGATTTGGTTCCTGCTCTCTGGAAGCTTACACTTTGGGGCTAAAAATGTGGCTAAGGCGCTCTGAAAAACAGTTTCACGATTTCTGATAAAGTTAAAAACACCACATAGCCACCAATCCCGTTCTGAGGTATTTTATCCCAGTGAAATTAAAACCTATGCTCACTCAAATAACTGCTTATAAGTATTTATAATGGCTTTAATAGTATCCCCAACTGGAAAAAACCCAAATGTCCCTCAGTTAGGGGATGGATAAGCAAATACATACAATTAAATACTACTCATGAGGGGCGCCTGGGCGGCTCAGTTGGCTAAGCGTCAGACTTCGGCTCAGGTCATGATCTCGCAGTGTGTGAGTTCGAGCCCCGTGTCGGGCTCTGTGCTGACAGCTCAGAGCCTGGAGCCTGCTTCAGATTCTGTGTCTCCCCCTCTCTCTGCCCCTCTTCTGCTCATGCTCTGCCTCTCTCTGTCTTTCAATAATAAATTTTAAAAAAGTTAAAAAATTAAAATAAATAAATACTACTCATGAATGGGAGAAGAAGGAGAAGGAGAGGAAGAGGAGGAGGAGGAAGAAGAAGAAGAAGAAGAAGAAGGGGAAGGGAGGGGGAGGGGAGGCAAAAGGAGGGAAATGAGGAGAAGGAGCCGGAGAAGAAGAAGAGAAGGAAGTACTTAAACATGCAACAGTATATGGCCAAATCTCAAGTACATTATACTAAGTGAAAGAAGCCAGCCTCGAAAGGTTACATACTCAATGGCTTTATTTATATGATATTATAAGACAAAACTATAAGGACAGAAAATATAACAGTTGTTTCAGGGGCCAAGAGTGGGGGTGAGTGCTTACTACAAAGCCTTATTGAGAAAACACTGATAATAGGACTCTCTTGTACTTTAATTTTAGTGGTATTGAACACACCTGTATGCATTTGTCAAAAGTTGCAGAATGACCACTAAACATGCTAAATATTAATATATATAAATTACACCTTAAGTATATAGATTTAAATTATATATTATCGATATAAATTAGATATGTTATCTATATTATCTCTCTATAAAATTACAGGCACAGATGGCCCGGTGTCAGAGAGGTGGTTAGGGACACGGGCTCAGCAGTCAGTCAGCCTGGGCTACAAAGTCCCGGCTGAGATTAGGAGAAGGTAAGCCCTTCTTTCAGGTGTCTGGCTGACTTTCTTAGTGCTTCAAAGTGCTATCACCAGGATGACAAGAGAGAATGAAAGTAAAGCACTTAATGAGGTGATTAGGACATAAGAAGCAGAGTATTACCTTTTTTCTTAAAAATAAAAGTTCAAGAGATAAGATTTTTGGTTTAAAGGAGGGGATTAAGAAAAGCTTCACAGAGGCACTAACATATGATTAGGCTTTTAAAGATGAGCAGCAGTTGTGTAGCTTGGCAGGAAGTGGGATAAGTGTTGGGAATGATAGTGTAAGGAGAGGGAACAGAATGTGCAAAGGCTAAAAACAATGGCATATTTGAGGACTCTCAAACATGGGCATATCTGGAACAATAAGTTCAGGGTGGGGGACAATATGGATTATAAAGGGTCTAGAGTTCAACAGCATGGAATTGTGAAGGGCCCATTGAGAGTCTGCATTTTTTTTTTTTTTTTGAAATGGGCTTCATGCCCAGCATGGAGTCCATCAAGGGGCTTGAACTCACAACCCTGAGATCAAGACCCTGAGATCAAGACCTAAGCTGAAATCGAGAGTTGGATGCTAAATCAACTGAGCCACCCAGGTGTCCCTGAGATTCTGTGTTTCTAACAAGCTTCCGAGTGATGCTATTGCTGCTGGTTCATTGACTGCACTTTGAGCCACAAGGACATAAAGATAAAGGCAATAAACTATTGCAGAAAATAGGGAGCGGTCAATCATATTAAAGGTGGAAAAGCACTAAGTCAAGATTGGGACTGAAAAACAGCACTCATCAACCTGTAGGTTGAGCTGTCTAAGAACAAGCATTAGGTGGCTGAGTCAGAATAGAAGCCACATTGCACTGGTTGATGATTGCTTGCTTGCCAGATATGGAAATTGAGAAAGTGAGTATAAACAGCTCTTATACGCAGTTTGGCCTTGAAACTGAGAGGTAGGGAGGTGAAATTGTAGTTTTTCCCATTAACTTTTGAGATGCAAGACATTCAAATATTTTGTTTTTTACTTTTTTTAAATGTTTATTTTTGAGAGAGAGAGAGAGAGAGAGAGAGAAAATGAGCAGGGGAAGGGCAGAGAGAGGGAGACACAGAATCCAAAGCAGCTCCAGGCTCTGAGCTGTCAGCACAGAGCCCGACATGAGGCTTGAACTCTTGGACTGAAAATCATGACCTGAGTCAAACTTGAACACCCAGGCACCCCTATTTTTTACTTTTTAAAATGCCAAATGCATAACATGGAGCTTGAACTCAGAACCCTGAGATCAAGAGTCGCATGCTCCACCATCTGAGTCATCCGGGGGCCCCAACATTTGAGTATTTTAAAGCACTGTGAAGGGTGGCAGGTCTGTTAAGTGTTGAACTTCCACTCAGGGCATGATCTAGTGGTTCTTGAGTTCAATTCTCACAATAGGCTCTCTGCTGTCAGTGCCCAGCCTGCTTCGCATCCCCTGTTCCCCTCTCTTAAAAATAGACATTAAAAAAAATTAAAAAGCTGTTAAGAAGGATCCTGTAAAAACAAACAAACAAACAAAACCTTGGATACACAAGAAAGAATAGGATGACTTGAGAAGGTTGTCAGGTAGAGCAATAAAAACATAGGACACCCAGTTAAATCTGAACTTCCGAAAAACAATGACTAACTTTTTAGTGTAAATATATTCTCACTATTTCTGAGTGTCCTGTGTTTTATTTGGCAGTCCCCAGGTGGGAGATTTTTTGGCAAAAGGGGTGTAGCCCTTGATGCACCAGGAAGCGGACCGAGCTCTCTAGTCCTTCTAAGCTACCACATTTCAAGACTCTAGAATGAATTCCCAGTTCTACCAGAACCGTTAACAAGTAGAGAAACTGCTTTGAACTTCAGCTTTTGTCGTTTCCCCATTTTCTATAGGATGGCAAAAGCCCAGGAAAATGCGGGTTAAAAGCTGTGGGAAAGTTCTGGGGTTAAAAATCAACTCGTAAATGATGAAGAGCTTTTTGAAAATGCGAACTGGCTCTGGATTGGGTGCATAGGACGGTGAGTCACAGGTGTCCTGGCCAGGATCCAACTCTGAAAACACCAACTCTACTCAACTCAAGGGCAGGCCGGGAACCCCATCCCAGGGACCCGCAGGCGCCTGCGCCTTGCCGCGGCCCCGCCCTCTTCCAGCCCGACATCCGGGGCTCGGACAGGGGCGTGTTCGGGGAAAGAGGGGCGGGAGGCAGCGGAAAGGAAGGATGTCGTGGGAGGCTGGATAAGCGGGTAAGGGAGGCGAGGCGGGGCGGGGGAGGAGCAAGGGGCGTGGCGGAAGGAGCGCGCTGTCACGTGACGTACGTGGCGACGTGTCGGCCATCTTGTGTTGTTGAGGCTGAAGACTGACTTGGTTTCCGAGAGACTCCCTGTCCCGGACCGCAGGTAACCAGCGACTCCGTCTCACTCCCCTGCCCGGCTCCGCTCCGCGTCCCGACTCCGCCGTCTCCCACCCCCTACGCCCCCGCCCATGGAGCCGCCTGGGACTCCTGCCCGCGCTCGCGTCCCCGCCGCTCCGACCCGGCCCAGCCGCATGGACACCCACAGGCCGCCCCGGCAGCGGCCACGGCCGGCTAGGGCGTCAGGCGAGGGGACAGGTCAGGTGCTGGGCCGGAGGGAGCCTCCTGCCCCGCGAGGGACCACGCCGGGCCCGGGCGCGTCCCGACCACCGAGCTGCGGAGGCCCCCTCCTCCGGGGCCCGTTGGCATCGCGGGGGGGAACCGAGGGAGGGAGGAGGGTGGTGGGTGGGGTGGGCAGTGTCAGGCCGATTTGCTCAGGGCCGGAGGGTTCGCCCTCTGCTCCCTGCTCCCCGGGCCAGCCACCCGGCTCGGGCTGGGGTGCCCCGGGGTAACAGCTGCTTCGGCCAGACAGCTGCTCCTGCCGGCCCTCCTCCCCACACCTGGCCTCCGGGAGGTGCGCCTTTGCCTTCCTCACCGAGCATCTGCACCGTGGAGACTCCGTCCGTGGCGAGAGGACTGGTCTGGACCAGGCCCGAGGCAAGGTGGAGCCATGATCTGAACCTGGGACGGAGGTTGGGAAAGTCGAGCCCGAGGCAGCTTTGGGACCCGAACGTTCTCGTCCGGTTGAGATGGGTTTTAGTCTTTTCAGTGTCAGCAGTTCCCACGAAGCACTTCGGATACTTGAGTGCTGTGGCTGATGCCTAGATCAGATTTACGTTTCCAGCCACGGAATGGCCTGTGAAAGCAGCAGGCTGTAGGACCCGTGCTTGGGAAGCAACAATGTTGCTTTGCGTTTACTTAGCCCTGTGTTTTGTTTGTTTTTTTTTCCCCTTTCCCTGAAAGTCCGAGCACGTAAGCACACCCAGTTTCTCTGTAAAGGAAGGTAAGTATTCCAGTTACACTTAGAAGGAATTGAGGATGGGGCCAGAAGCTGTGAACAGCTTCTTAGCCAGTGTTGTGTATCTTGCATTATAGGCAGTTTTGATTCCCAGGGTTGTGTGCCCGGAAGACACTCTGGCCTTGTGTAGTATTTCCTTCTTAGAATCTAATGCCTTTTAGGATCTAAAACCATTTTTTTCCCCTTGTCAACCCTTTCTAGTACATTAACTTTCATCCATCTAGTATTTGCAGCTCTGACCTTCCAGAGTTTGTCCATTTTGGTTAGATCACAAATGTGTTCTCTCATTCATTGATGATTTCGTGTTTTACTAATTAGTGTAGAAGATTTTGGAGTGTTCACGCTGGATGGAATATGTACTTTTCTGTTACATCAGATGCTGACATCAGTAGAGGACACTGGGAAAAAAATTTAAAAGTGGCATGTATCTGGAAAAAGGGACACACAATTCTTCCTTTACGTTTAACACCAAGGAGTATACTGGGAATGGTACTGGTTTATTGGAATAGAAAGGGCTTTACACCTTTTTTTTTAATGTTTATTCATTTTTGAGAGATAGAGAGGGAGAGAGCAAGCATGAGCAGGGGAGGAGCAGAGAGGCAGGGAGACACAGAATCGGAAGCAGGCTCCAGGCTTTGATCTGTCAGCACAGAGCCTGAACGGGGCTTGAACCCACAAACGGTGTGAGATCATAACCTGAGCCCAGGTCGGATGCTTAACCGACTGAGCCACCCAGGCGCCCCAACACCTTTTCTGTACCTGACGAAGCACTGTAGAATTTTGACACTGAGAAGGCAGAAGAGACTGTGTGCTTCCATTCCTTCCTGCCTTCATGCATTCATTTATTTGACAGAGATTGAGACTACTGCACTGTCGGGTGCTGGGGCCGCAACAGACCAAAAGTCCTTTCTCTGTGGAGCTCATTTCTAGACAGACAAAAACTCAGGTAAAATATATAGTGTTATGGTAAATGATGTGGAAAAAAAATGAGACAACTCTGATGATAGGGATTTAGGAGTTCATTTTAAGTAGCGCGCCCTGAGAAGGCTGCACGGAGAAGCGCGTGTTTGGGGAAGGACCTGACACAGGTGAAGGAGTGAATCCTGAAGCTCTAGGGAGGAGGAATGCTCCAGGCTGGGCCAGCTAGGGCAGAGAGACTGAGGCAGAAGCTGAAGTGGGAGCAGTCAAGTGCTGGGAAAAGTATGGAGGCTAGTTTAGCAAGAGTGAGGCTGGTAGAAAATGTGTACCCTGCTCGTTGGTACTAAGATGGGTTATTCAGGGACTTAGACATTTTTTCCACATCTCTCATGAATGTTGGAAAGGGAGACCAGCTTCTGGAGATTTGGACCCGTATGTCCAAACCCCTTTCCCTCCGTATAGGGCACACGCTCCACCCCAGTTTGGAAAAATTCAGGATGCTCATATGACATATTTCAGGAAATTGTCTTGAAAAGTCTTTCTTAAAAGTTTTTAAATGAGATGGATGATAGACTGCCTAAAAGATTTTTCGAAAGGAATTGCTTTCAAAGAAGGGGATCTTTGGAGTACTTAGGAATATTTGAAAATGTAGGGAAATTTATTTCCTGTGAAGTTTAGACAGAATTAAGAAATATAACCTGGGGGAATGCTAGAGTCAGCATAATAATTTGTTATTCTTAATCTGATTAGTAAGAATTAAGAATTCTTAATTAATTCTGTTCTGTCCATCCTAGTTTTAAGTTCCTCAGGGTCTCTTCCTCTTATTTGTATGTCTTATTTATAGCATTTTACATGTGTAGGACTTTTTGTGTTTTTTATTTTTCTTCTTTTGCCTTTCAGAGTAGTTGACTCGTTCACCAATTAATTTGATACTTATTAGACTTTTTTCTTCGGGAAAATTTTTTTTTTCTGATTTCCTTCCAGCTTATTTCCATATGCTTATTACTGAGCTTTCATAAATGTCTTCTTTCATATTAATTCACCTGAGGACTTTAATATTTTGGTTTTAAAGTGCTTTTGCTGGTGAGTTGAGTTGCATATATGAAAAATAATTTGTCATAACATGCCTGAAGCTCATAAGAAGAGAGGAATTTACAACTTTAGGGTGTGAGTGGAGCTCCTTGGCTAAAAAGGAGCCACAGCAATGATAGTGATGAGGTGGTATTTTAATAAATTTTCCTCTCTTGTTCTTTTGTTGAATTTTGAAATGACATTTCCGTATTCTGTCTTTGATGTCATATCAGCTCATTTGTTCTCGTGACTCTGCATTTTAATACTGCATTTGTCTATTCTCTTTTTGTTGACTTTCACACTGGGAGATGACACTACTGATAGTGATTGCTGTCTGGGAGAACCTTTTGGGTGAAAAGATTGTTATTGACCCTTTTACCCTTGCCATTCTAAAGGATCTTTGATTTGTGCCATTTTCAAAGACTGACTTCATTTGCAGTTCTCCATTATCCCCTGCTGATTAAATTTTCAGTACTTTCTGTTTTATTCTATTTCTTATAGATTGTAGTGGGACCAGTCTCATTAGGTTGAATCTACAGCCTCTGTTGGTGTTAATCCGGTATCTTAGAGGCAAGTTAAATGTCCATTTTCCTTCAGCAGTTTGAATTGCCTTAACATCATTTGGTCATCATTGTAAAACCCTGAACCCAAGCCTTTTTTTCCCCTGTTAACCTTCTGCTAGGATTTTTCTGGTAATGAAGTCCTAGCATTTCCATTCATTTTCAATGCCCTGCAAAGTTACATATTTTTCAATATATAAGTAGATTTTTACTCCATAGGAAGGCTTACTGATAGTTGGAATCCTAGTATTTCTTAAACCTGATTGGCAATTTTTTTTATGCTCTCAGATGACTGAGAAATATAGTAGATTATTTTTACTCTACTGTAAAGAAGAGGGGATGCAGGATGATACCTTTGTTGAATTACCTATAATTAAAAAAAAATTATTTTTAAGTAAGCTCTGCATGCAATGTGGGCTTGAACTCACGACCCTGAGATCAAACTGTACTGACTGAGCCAGCCAGGTGCCCCGAATTGCCCATAATTTTGTGTGAGGTTGAGGGGGAAAGGGGAGGTTTGAAAAATAAAAGAATACTCCCTTAAGTGGTCACAATTTTATAAAAATATTTTCAAAGTATTAATGTACTTCAAGTAAAGTATACAGTTTTATATTTTCTTGTTAACTACAGAGGATTTGAACTTAATTTTTACTTGCAATAGGAGATATTTAGAGCTTGTTTTTTTGAGTTAGACTTTATTACCTAGTTATCCACTCTTTTCTTTTTGCCTGCCCTTATAAAACCAGACTGCAGTGCATATAAAGTTGAATGACTTCGGGTATTAAAACATGGCTATTTGTTTGCAAAATTAAGTCAAAAGGCAGAAGTGGCTTTCTCAAGTTACCTTCTTGCTGTTAATAAAACCATCAACTTTTATTTGTAATTAATTTTTGACATGTAGCAGCATTCAAAGTATTATTAGATTTTAGCTAAGAAACCGCTTGAAGCTGTTGTATTTATTTCATTCAGCTCACTCCTTGTCACTTAAGATGTGACTCCTGTGGATTTTTAAGATACTATCTCAGTAGAACATTAAAAAAAGGTTGTAATTTTGTAACTGAAGGCACACCTGGAGCTTTGCTCCTTGGGCATTTTGGCAGTGGTTATATTTCTTGGGCGCACTGATTATTTGCATAGGCTGTGTACCATACTGCTATGTTGCTTGCTGTCATTTTCGTATCAGATACGCTTAAAAATTAATACCAAATCCCTGTAATGTGGTTTTGAATGAAAGCCCCAAGTAATCACTTTCCTAAACCCTATATTGGTGCTCATTTATCTTTATCAGAATCACTTAGAACTTTTGTAAAAAATATGTATTTTTTAGTCCCACTCTAGAGCTACTGAAACTCTTTAAACGTTAGGAAAGTGGAAGTTAGTTTATAAGCACACAAGGTGATTCTAATATTTTAACCAGGTTTGGAACCATTTCCTGTAAAAACTATTCATTATAAGAGATTATGTTTTTAAAGTTTCCTAAGAGGTTGATTGTTGGGTCAATTACTTTAATACTTTTGTTATTTACAGTGTTGAAAGGACCTGAACAAAGTCTGCTTACGCCTCCTGCTGTGAACCAGCAGAACTTTTGAACAGGTGAGTGTTGAAGGGAAGCACAGAGCTGAGGGCTTAGGCCAACAGCTGATTTTTGCTTTTAAGATTTCAGGGTTTTTTGCCTTTTTTTTTTTTCTTCTCATAAGATTATAGATAGTGATAGAAACAACTTCTTAGGTACTGCTCGGATTCCTTATGAACCACAAGAATAATCATACCCCTTCCTGCACTGTTCCTGGTGTGAGTTTGTGTCTTAAACTGTTGTCATGATTTTCTTATGTCCTGAACCAGGAAGAGGAATTCTTTCGGGGCAGAAGTAAGGAGATACTTAAAGAACACCAGGGGCTGTTGGCTTTCCTGAAGGACACGAAAAGAAACTGGGAAGCATTCAGGAGCTAATAAGGCAGGAGAGATAGCACTTCCCTCCCTGCTGGCTAGTCAGTGTCCTCTCTTGTCTCTTTTTGTCCTATTTTAGTTGTCTATTCACAATCTGGCCTTTCCTGCTTTAAAAACACATGGAAGAAAATCACCACTTTCTTTTTTGGTGCCACACATGAACTCAAACTCCAGTGCCACAAGCCAAATGGTTTATTAGCTCATTGTCTACATTTCAAATTCCTGGGAGGGGAGAATTTGGTTGAAGTTTGTCCAGTTCTCCATCATTGGTCTAATTAGTAGGACCATAGGACTGGAGTCTAGAAGTACAAACAAACATAATTGGAAGATTCCACTTTAAGAGTGGGGGCAGGTCTCAGAAGGTGTAGTGTTGGCTCTTCTAGGCAGAAACCTACAGAAACTTCTGGACATTTTCCTCTCATAGAAACATTTCTTATAGGTAGCTTGGCAGTTGAAGTTTTTATGTCCTGAAGATTTAAACTATAGATTTATCTTTTCATCAGGCCCAGTAGGTTTCACCAAGTATCCTTGTTTGAACTTCGTAGTGCAGTGTTTTTTTTTTTTAAAGTTTATTTATTATTTATTTTTTAAAAAATTTTTTAATGTTTTTATTTATTTCTAGGAGAGAGAGAGAGACAGCGTGAGCAGGGGAGGGTCGGAGAGAGAGGGAGATACAGAATCTGAAACAGGCTCCAGGCTCTGAGCTAGCAGTCAGCACAGAACCCGACGTGGGGCTCAAACCCACGAACCACGAGATCATAACCTAAGCCAAAGTTGGATGCTTAACTGACTAAGCCACCCAGGCCCCCCTTTTTAAGTTTATTTTTGAGAGAGCGTGCACGCATGTGCATGGAGGAGGGACAGAGAGAGAATCCCACGTAGATTCTGAGCTGACAGTGGAGCTTTATCTTATGAACCTTGAGATCATGACCTGAGCCAAAATCAGGAGTCGGACATGTGACCGATTGAGCCACCAGCCCCCCGCCCCAGCATTTTAACAAAAGTTCTTGGTTTAGGGGATTCAGAGCAGTGTCTGTGATAAAGGTTTAGCAAATGGACGTAAGCAAATGAGAGACTTGTTTGTGGAAAAATCATCGGTTGTTTATTTTTCATTGGCTGCTTTTGTAAATTTTAATTTCTGGGTACTTTTTACAGTGTTCAGCAACGTTTAAGTATTAGGAAGCCATGGAGAATTTGAAAGGGGGAGTTCTACATGTGAACATATATTCACATTATTTAAGTGGTAGCAGGACTTTTCACTGTTGGGAAAGGATCTGTGAGACAGTATAAACTCTTGGATTAATGTGTTTTTGTATTCTAGAATTATTAGGTAATACTGAAGCAGATTTTTTTTTAATGGAGCATTTTGAAGCTCTGTTTATTTTTGTTTATAGCTTGTATGTATTTGGTGATATCTGATTACTTAAGTAATTTGTTATTACTTAAATCTTATTAGTATATTGAGACTATTTTTTTAAAGGTTTCATTTTTATGTAACCTCTACATCCAACATGGGGCTTGAACTTACAAGCCCAAGATCAAGAGTTGCGTGCTCTACTGACTGAGCTAGCCCAGCTGCCCCTTGTATATCAAGATTTTTAGTGCAGAGCCTAGGGATTACTAATAAAAGTCATCTGTTGTAGAGTGATGTATCCAGTGACAGGCCACAGATGTGACTTCCTGTGATGCTTTTTTTAAGACAAGGTTTACTTTAGCAGATTGCAGCTGAATTCTTTTTTTTAAGCTGAATTCATTAAATAAAATTTTTTTTAGATGTTTTTATTTCTGGGAGAGAGAGAGAGAGACAGCATGAGCAAGGGAGGGTTGGAGAGAGAGGGAGATACAGAATCTGAAGCAGGCTCCAGCCTTTGAGCTGGCTGTCAGCACAGAGCCTGACGTGGGGCTCGAACTTAAACTGTGAGATCATGACCTGAGCTGAAGTCAGACGCTTAACCAACTGAGCCGCCCAGGCCCCCCTGAATTTATTAATTTCTTTAAATGTTTATTCAGTTTTGAGAGAAAGAGAAAGTGTGAGCAGGGGAGGGGCAGAGAGAGAGGCAGACACAGAATCTGAAGCAGCTCCAGGCTCTGAGCTGTCAGCATGGAGCCTGATGTGGAGCTTGAACCCACAGACTGTGAAATCATGACCTGAGCTGAAATTGGCCGCTGAATCAGCTGAGCTACCCAGGCGCTCCTTAAAGGTAGACTAGCCCTCTCTCTCTCTCTCTCAGATTGTATGTTTTCTTTAATCTGGATTTTGAGGTGAGGTATATTCAGGTTTATTGAGTTAAGGCTTTGTGAGGTTTTAAAAAGATTTCCACGTAATCTGTGTAAAACTTCACAGGCTCTGGGGATTCCTCTCTGGAAAACATGGCTTGTGTTGAGATTATCACTTGACGTGGTTAATATTTATGGCATTGTTATTTTTCCTAGAATAGTTAGTTCATTGATGGCTAATTATGTTCTTCTTTCACCAAAAGAGGGAAAAAGTAGAAATGTTTACATATTCAGAAGCAGTGGGGAGAATGATAGGAATAGCTTTTTTTCTTAGAGTGATATTGTGACCAGTATGTTCTTTGGGAACAAAGCTCCTTTTATTCAAATTGTCCTGGGCCTGGAGGAAGTGTTGGGAACTCTGGTCTCGTCAGTATTGGTTTTTTGGTTTTTGGTTGCAGATCCTGACAGGAATTGGCAGAGGTATTGTCTTGGTACTTTCTAATTGGTAAATCATGCCTCAGGCCTTGAAGGCATGGCCACACCCAGGGGCTCTCAACGATTAGGTCCTTGAGACTTGAGGTGGTATTGCTCAAGCCGTGGCCAATTGAGGGACTTGACGTGAAGGCATCCTGCAAGATCTGTGGGTCAGAGAGCTTTAATTTAGGTTCTGGAATCGGATACTCTTTAGTCTTTTATACTACATCCACCATTCTTAATGAAATTTTTCTGTAGTGTGTTAGGAGAGTATAGTCTATTCCTTACCCTGAGGGCTTCATAGATTGCTTAACTGAGTGATGCAGAGGAGTAGAAGTTGGATAGTGGAGCAGAGTGGAAGATAGGGAGAAGGAGAAAAAGTGACTTCCACAAAATGAATTCCTCTGAAAATCACAAGGGAGTGGATAAAAAAGAAAAAGGTAACCAACTGGTATTGAGCCACTATCATGTACTGAAAAGTTTGTGGCCTTAAAAAAATTTTTTTTAAATGTTTATTTTTGAGAGAGAGACTGGGTGTGAGTGGGAAAGGAGCAGAGAGAGAGGGAGACACAGAATCCAAAGCAGGCTCCGGGCTCCGAGCTGTCAGCAGAGTCCAATGCGGGGCTCGAACCCATGAGCGGTGAGATCATGATCTGAGCCGAAGCCGAATGCTTAACTGACTGAGCCGCCCAGGTGCCCCGTTAAAGTATGTGGCTTTTTAAAGCAGAGAAATGTGCTTTAATTAAATGTGGTTTAATATTGTTTCTTATTACATGTAACTTGAGATGAGTAAGTTAACCGCTGGTAGCCTTATTTCCTTTACCTGTGAAGTATATCCCATAGTGGTTGTGGGAATTAAAAATCTAAAATGCCCAGGGTAATGCCTGGTGCACAGTAAATGGGCTTTCAATAAATGGTAGCTTGTATGGTTGTTATTACTATGTAAATAGGTAAATTCTGATGATAAAATTTCATCTTTAGAATTTGAATAGAGACATCAGTGAGTTCTGTTAGTAAGACTTGTTTTGTTCTCAGTCCAGCAAATACTTCAATAGCTGATTTGTGCTGAGTGCTGGGCTAGCCACAGCAGTGAGCAAAACACACATGGGCCCATCTTCGTAGGGCTTATAGCCTAATGGCAGAGGCAGTCAAAAAATCATATAAGTAGGGGTGCTTGGATGGCTCAGTTGGTTAAGTGTCTGACTTTGGCTCAGGTCATGATCTTGCAGTTCCTTAGTTCAGGCCTGGAGTTGGGCTCTGTGCTGACAACTCAGAGCCTGGAGCCTGCTTTGGATTCTGTGTCTTTCTGTGTCTCCCTCTCTTTTTGCCCCCCCACCCCCATGTCTCTCTCTCAAAAATAAATATTTAAAAAAATCATATAAGTAAATTTCAAAATGTGAAAAGTCTGTCCTTGGAAAAGATATATTTTTAAGACCTAAATGCTTAAGTGTCACATTTTGGATCTTGGTGTTCTTGTCAGTGATATTTTATGCCTTTTGATAAGCTTTCCAGAGTATGTATGTATGTTTTGCTGTAAGTTAATTTATGTATTTTTTTGGTTTGTCATTTTTTCCTTTTTCTCTGAGATAGACACATCTCAGCTTATAACATTTTTTTTAGAATGTTTGTTTATTTTGAGAGCGAGAGCTGAAGAGAGAGCAAGTGGGAAAGGGGCAGAGAGGGAAAGAGGGAGAGAATCCCAAGCAGGCCTTTTGCTGTCAGCACAGAGCCCAATGTGGGACTCGATTCTGTGACCTGTGAGATCATAACCTGAGGTGAAATTGAGAGTTGGATGCTCAATCAACTGAGCCATCCAGATGCCCCAATACTCCTCAACTTTTTGATCTTCGGACTCCTTTATCCTTTTTTTTTTTTTTTAAGTTCATTTGTTTATTTTTTTGGTAATCTGTACACCTAGCGTGGGGCTCGAACTCACATCCCTGAGATCAAGAGTCAGACGTTCTTCTGACTGAGCCAGCCAGGTGTCCTAGGACTCCTTTATTCTCTAAAAGTTAGTGGACTCCCAAAGAACTTTTTGGCTTTTTAGTTCTGTGTGTCTATATTATACTGAGAACTTTAAAATAATATATTAGTTTAAAAATAATAATCTCATTACATATTAATAATATTTTTAGTGAAGAATACCCATTTTCTGGAACATTTCTAAAAATTTGGTGATAAGAGTGACATTGTTTTTTCCTTTTGCAAATTGCTTTTATATCTTGCTTTATGGAAGGCAGCTGGATTCACATATCTGCTTCTGTGTTCAGCCAGTAGCTGTTTATTACTTTAAAGTATATGAAGAAAATTAACCCTCGCAGAGATATGTATGTAGTTGGTAAGGGGAGGAATATTTTAAGAACTTTCTCAAATGATTGCAGGTATTTTTTGGTAGTACACCAAAATTCGACAAGTAGTAGTTTTTTAGATTTATTTTTAATTTATTCATTTTTTAGGAGAGACAGGGACATCGTGAGTGGGTGAGAGGCAGAGAATGGGGGAGAGAGAAGCCCAAGCAGGCTCTGCACTGTCAGCACAGAGCTGATGTGGAGCTTAAGCCCATGAAACCATGAGATCATGACCTGAGCTGAACCAAGAGTCAGACACTTAACTGACTGAGCCACCAAATGCCCCTTTAATTTTTCTTTAATGTTTATTTATTTTTGAGAGAGAGTTGGGGGAGATAGTATGCATGTGGGGGAGTGGCAGAGAGGGAGGGAGACACAGAATCTGAAACAGGCTCTAGGCTGTCAGCGCAGAGCCCAGCGTGGGACTTGAACCCCCAAAACATGAGCCGAAGTCAGATGCTTAAACTTAATCAGCTGAGCCACCCAGGCACCCCAACAATTATTTTTAATTTTATTTAAAAAAATTTTTTAGTGTTTGTTTTAGAGAGAGACAGCAACAGCACGTATGTGGGGTGCAGGAGGGGCAGAGAGAGAGGGAGACACAGGATCTGAAGCAGCTCCAGGCTCTAAGCTGTCAGCACAGAGCCTGACGTGGGGACTTGAACTCGGGAACGGCGAGATCATGACCTGAGTCAAAGTCAGACACTTAACCGCCCAACCAACTGAGCCACCCTAAGTAGTAGTTTTTAAAGGTTGGTTGCAATATGAAATCTGAATTATGTCAGTCCAGTTTTTGTATTCAGTAACATTAAAATCCATTGGTCTGTCTTGGACCTTAAATGACACAGTATCAAAAACTTGCATTCAGGGGTGCTTGGGTGGCTCAGTCGGTTAAGCATCTAACTTTTGATTTTGGCTCAGTCATGATCTCATGGTTTGTGAATTTCAGCCCTGTGCTGGTCTCTGTTGACAGTGGGGAGACTGCTTGGTATTTTGCCCCCCCTCCCCTCCCCTCGCTTGCACTCTATATTTTTCTCTAAATAAATAAAAATAAACTTAAAAAATTGCATTTATTGGGGTGGCTCAGTCAGTTAAGCGTCCGACTTTGGCTCAGGTCATGATCTCACAGTTTGTGGGTTCGAGCCCCGCATTGGGCTCTGTGCTGACAGCCATCTCAGAGCCTGGAGCCTGCTTCAGATTCTCTGACTGCATGATCAGTGCAGTGCCAATAGTGAATTCTAATAGTTTTGATATCATGGCTACTTTTTTGAAAGAGATTTAGAAGACCTTACTTTGAGAATTGCTAATCTGGGGAAGTGGAACAATTTTCAGTGTTCTCTTTACATATGATACATAGTTTTTTGTTTTGTCTTTCTTTCTTTCTTTTTTTTTTTTTTTTTTTTTTTTTTTACAAATAGTTTATTGTCAAATTAGTTTCCAGGTTTTGTGTTTCTTTCATAGTTTATTGTCAAGTTGGTTTCCATGTAACACCCATTGCTCATCCCAACAAGTGCCTTCCTCCAGGCCATCACTCCCCTACCCCTCTCTCCCACTCCCGTCAGCCCTCAGTTTTCAATATTCAAGAGTCTCTCATGGTTTGCTGTTTTGTTTTGTTTTGTTTTTAAAGCATTAAAAAATAAGTAATGGTTTGAAATAGAAACTGAAATAAGCATATCATTGAGGTCTTTTAGATTTCATTGAGGGTTTTTAGTGCTCAGTAGATATAAATTTTTTTCCTAGGTTGTGGTTAGTTATAAAGTAGCCTTCTCTTTTTAAGACTTCTTTTTTTAAGTTTATTTTGAGAGAGAGCACTGGTTCAGAAGTTGTGACTCGTTATAAAATAGTCCTCTCTTTTTAAGACTTTTTTATTTTTATTTTTTTATTTTTTGTTTTATTTTTTTCTAGGAGAGAGAGAGACAGCGTGAGCAGGGGAGGGTCATTGAGAGAGGGAGTCAGACTGAAACAGGCTCCAGGCTCTGAGCTGGCAGTCAGCACAGAGCCCGATGCGGGCTCGAACCCACGAACCGCGAGATCATGACCTAAGCGAAAGTCGGATGCTTAACCGACTAAGCCACCCAGCGCCCTTTAAGACTTTTTAAAGTTTATTTTGGGAGAGCACTCCTGTGTACTCTTTTTTTTTTTTTTAAATGTTTTATTTATTTCTAGGAGAGAGAGAGACAGAATGAGCAGGGGAGGGTCAGAGAGAGAGGGAATCACAGACTGAAACAGTCTCCAGGATCTGAGCTGGCAGTCAGCACAGAGCCCGACGTGGGGCCCGAACCCACAAACCGCGAGATCATGACCTAAGCGAAAGTCGGACGCTTAACCGACTAAGCCACCCAAGCGTCCCTCCTGTGTACTCTTAAGTGGGGGAGGGGCAGAGAGGGTGAGAGACTCCCAAGCAGGTGGTGTGCTGTCAGCCCAGAGCCTGACATAGGACTCAATCCCATGAACTGTGAGGCCATGACCTAAGCTGAAACTGAGAGTGATGCTTAACCAACTGAGCCACCCAGGTGCCCTTCAGATTTCCTTATTATTTTTTTTAACTTAAAATTTTAAAATTTTTTTCTAGTTCATTTTTGGAGGGAGGGAGGGAGAGAGAGAGAGAGACAGCCAGACAGAGAGAGAGAGAGAGAGAGAGACAGAGCACAAGCAGGGCAGGGGAAGAGAGAGAGGGAGACAGACTCTGACGCAGGCTTGAGGCTCTGAGCTGTCAGCACAGAGACTGATGCAGGGCTCCAGCTCATTAACTGCAAGATCATGACCTAAGCCAAAGTTGGATGCCCAACCGGCTGAGCCCCCTAGGTGCCCCTATAGTAGTTTTTATTTTTAAGAACAGTGTTAGATTTACAGAGAAACAGAAGATGGTACAAAGATCTCCCGTATATACCACACCCATTTTGGCCTATTATTAATATCTGTATTATTGTGATATATATGTATGTATTTAATGTTCATTTATTTTTTTTTAATGTTTATTTTTGAGAGAGAGGGAGGGAAGGGGGAGAGAGAGGGGAGAGAGAGAAAGAGAGAGAGAGAGAGAGAGAGAGAGAGAGAGAGAGAGAGAAGAAGCAGGCTCCAGGCTCCAAGTTGTCAGCACAGAGCCTGATGCAGGGCTTGAATTTAGGAATGATGAGATTATGACCTGAACTGAAGTTGGGACACCCAACTGACTGAGCCACCCAGGTGTCCCTAATGAATGTTTATTTTTGATAGAGCATAAGTTGGGGAGGGGCAGAGAGGGGGCAAAGGATCAGAAGCGACTCTGTGTTGACAGCCCCGTTGTGGAACTGGAATTCATGAACCAAGAAATCATGACCTGAGCTGAAGTCTGAAGCTCAACTGACTGGACGACCCAGATGTCCCTTACTTAAGTGGTATATTTGTTACAATTAATGAACCAATACTGATACATCATGATTAGCTAAAGTCCATAGTTTATTCAGATATCCTTAG
Organism: Proteles cristata cristata; assembly: GCA_017311185.1. Classification (NCBI taxonomy): domain Eukaryota; kingdom Metazoa; phylum Chordata; class Mammalia; order Carnivora; family Hyaenidae; genus Proteles; species Proteles cristata. The sequence continues at coordinate 103,551 of JAESUZ010005362.1, forward strand.
TTTTACATAGTGTGTTTTTCTGTTTTAGGATCCACCTAGGATACCACATTTGGTCACATACATAGGGTCCTCTTTGCTGTGATAGTTTCTCAGACTTCCCTGTTTTTAACAATCTTGGTAATTTTGAGGAGTTACTGGTTAAGTGTTTTTGTAGAATGCCTCTCTGTTGGGATTTATCAGATGTTTTTCTTATCATTAGTGTGGGGTTAAGGATTTTGGGGAGGATGACCACAGAGGTAAATTGCCATTTTCATCGCATCATTTTAAGAGCACATACTACCAATGTGCTTTATCATTGTTAATCTTGACTTTGATATACTTGATACATTGTTGACTTTGGTACCTTGTCAGGTTTGTAAAGTCACTCTTTCCCTCTTGAGTACCTAAATTAAATTTTAGTTAATTTTTACTTAATTTAACTTGATATAGCCACATGTGGCTAATGAGTACTATATTAAGACAGCCCAGTTTTAGACAGTGTTTCTTGGTTTTAAGGTTTTTGTTTTTTGTTTTTTGTTTTTTTTTTTAGTTTTTTAATGTTTATTTATTTTTGAGACTGGGAGAAACAGAGTGCGAGCAGGGGAGGGGCAGAGAGAGAGAGGGAGACACAACTCGAAACAGGCTCCAGGATCTGAGCTGTCAGCACAGAACCCGATGCAGGGCTCAAACCCACAAACCACGAGATCATGACCTGAGCTGAAGTCGGTTGCTTAACCTGCTGAGCCACCCAGGTGCCCTGGTTTTAAGTTTTATCTAAAACTTAATATTTAACATTTTTTTAAAGATTTATTTTTAAATAATCTTTACACTCAGTGTGGGACTCGAACTCACAACTCTGAGATCAAGAGTTACTGACTGAGCCAGCCAGGCACCCCTAACATTTATTTTAATAGATTTAAAGAATGATGATTTAGGGGTGCCTGGCTGACTCATTTGGTGGAGCATACAACTCTTGATCTCAGGGTTGTGAGTTCAAACCCCACATTAGGTGTAGAGATTACTTTAAAAATAAAATCTTTAAAAAAGAAAGATTATTTAACATAAAAGGAATATAAAATGTTAATCTTGGAATGCACTGCTTTTCGAGGGAGGCAGTCTATTGTTAGTAAGCCCAGTCTCTTTAAAATTCACCTTTTTTTGAAGTGTAATTTATATAGAATAAAATGAACATTTTAAGTATACTCATATTAAGTGTATATTTTGATAAGTTTTGACAAATGCATATACTTGTATAACCATCACCACAATCAAAATCTGTAACATTTTCATCACCTTTAGAAGTTTCCTTCTACTTTTCTCTCCCCCACTGAATTATTTTCTGTGACTAGATTAATTTTGCCTCTTTTAGGATTTTACATAAGTGGAATTATTCAGTATGTATTCTTTTTCGGTCTGGCTTCTTTGACTCAGTACAATGTCTGATTCATCATGTTGCCGGAGGTATCAGCCATTAGTTTTTTATTGCTGAGAATATTGGATATGACTATTATAGTATTTGTTTATCGATTCATCTGTGAATGAACATTTGGTTGTTTTTGCTTTGGGCTGTTAGGAATAAAGCTGACTTTACATTCATGGCATAGGTAGTGATTCAGATTGTGCTGGATTACAGTGCTTATCACAACACTGTAAATTAGGGATTTAAATTTCTTTTAGGATGAGGAGAAAAGTCAGCAGAGCATGTGTAATTTTTTTAAAGATATGCCACAAAAGGGTAATTAACATAGAAATAAATAGTATTTTGCAAGGTTTCATATATAATATGTGGTCCAGATGTGCATAATTCTTTTGATCTGTGATGATTTTTCTGGGAAAAAAGTTCTTTGTTCCTTTTCCTAGAGTTAACTGTTAGTAATAAAGTGAATAATTGAAGCCTAATTTTGCTTTATGATGTTTTGTCCTCAGTAAATATGTTAGTAGATCATGTTTTCAAAATTAATTAAAAAACATTTGCATATTTAGGGGTTCCTGGCTGGCTCCGTCAGTAGAGCATGGGATTTTTTGGGGTTGTAAGTTTGAGCCCCATGTTGGGTGTAAAGATTACATAAAATCTCTTTAAAAAAATTTTTTTCAATGTTTTATTTGTTTCTGTGGGGGGGAGAGGGAGAGAAGGGGAGAGAGAGAGAGAGAGAGAGAGACAGAGACAGCGAGACAGTGACAGCATGAGCAGGGGAGGGTCAGAGATAGAGGGAGAGCCAGAATCCGAAACAGGCTTCAGGCTCTGAGCTGTCAGCATAGAGCCCGATGCCGGGCTCAAACTCACACACTGTGAGATCATGACCTGAGCTGAAGTCCGTTGCCTAACTGGCTGAGCCACCCAGGCACCCCAGAGATTACATAAAATCTTAAAAAAAAAAAAAGATCAGATGGGCGCTTAAAAATGAAGATCAGATGGGTGCAAAGGGAAGAGTGTTTTCTGCTATAATAGTTGAGAGAAAAATTTCCTTTTTATTTTTGTACCTTAAAATAGTGTGTGTGTGTTTATGTTAGTATTCTCTACATCCAATGTAAGCCTTGAACTCATAATCCCAACATCAAGAGTCACAAGCTCTACTAACTGAGCCAGGCACCCTCTTAAAATTGTTTTTTAGGGATGCCGGGGTGGCTCAGTCAGTTGAGAGTCCGACTTAGGCTCAGGTCATGATTTCACGGTTCGTGAGTTCAAGCCCCGCGTTGGGCTCTGTGTTGACAGCTCAGAGTCTGGAGCCTGCTTCTGATTCTGTGTCTCCCTCTCTCTCTGCCCCTACCCTGCTCATGCTCCGTCTCTCACAACAGTAAAATAAACATTAAAAAAAATTGCTTTTTTAAACTGAGTTGATGTTCTAAAGAATATTAACTTTGTGTGACATTTATGTTGGGTTGTGAAGGTGTTTAATGGAAACCAGGCAGACACTTTCTGTGAGAATTAAAATAAATTTTTCATAAAAGTAATTGAATATTGCAAATTATGAATTTCTGTGTTCTCTTTGTCTTTTAATGACATGTGAGTAATTATACTCCTGTGTGCAAACCTCATTGTATCTGTGTTCTGTTGTGTGATTGTGCTGCTTACTAAGATTGCTTCCTGTCTTTTATGAAGATAAGTGATGTGGTCTATGTGGTTCTCTCCTCATGTTTCCTTTTTATTGTTTTCCTTAGCTTTAGCTTTTTTCTGAAGTTTGGGAAAAAATGCATTCTGAGACATTCAGTGACTGAGTCTTGCTTCATTTTATTTTATTTTTTAACTTTTTAAAGTAATCTTTACCCCCGAATATGGGGCTCAAACTCATGACTCTGAGATCAAGAGTAGCATGCTCTACTGAGCCAGGTGCTCCTCGTCTTGCTTAATTTTAATCATTCATTCATTTACTTTTTTATTTATTTATTGTTTTATTTATTTCTGAGAAAGAGAGAGAGAGAGAGAAACTTTGAGTAGGGGTCAGAGAGAGAGAGGAAGACACAGAATCCAAAGCAGGCTCCAGGCTCTGAGCTAGCTGTCAGCACAGAGCCTGATGTGGGGCTCGAACCCCACAAACCGTGTGATCATGACCTGAGCCGAAGTCTGACGCTCAACCGACTGGGCCACCCAGGTGCCCTGTCTTGCTTCATTTTAATGTAGACTTGTTTATGGTCTTAAGCATATGATAGATATATAGATTATTATATCAATATAGTGGTATAAGTTTTTTAATATGAAAAATTTAAGTAGGGAATGAGCTCAGTATTTGTTTTCAGAAGATTGGCATTTATTTTTTAAATGTTTAATTGAGAGAGAGAGTGAGCATGTGCACACACACGGGAGAGGGGTAGAAAGAGGGAGAGAGAATCCCAAGCAGGCTTCGCACTGTTTGTGCAGAGCCCGACCTGGGACTCCATCTCACAATCGTGAGCCGAAATCAAGAGTTGAACACTTAACCGACTGAGCCACCCAGGCACCCCAGAAGATTTATATCTAAAATAGCTTTGTTTTTGGATGCCTGGTCAGCTTAATTATTACAGCATCCAACTCTTGATCTCTTGGGGTTGTGAGTTCAGGCCCCATGTTGGGCATAGAGCCTGTTTAAAAAAATAAAATAGTTTTTTAAGTAATTTCTACACCCAACAGTGGGTTCCATCTCAAAACCCTGACATCAAGAGTCACGTCTTCCACTGACTGAGTGGTGCCCTATTTTAACCTCTTTGATATTAAGGTATAAAATATAGTAAATAGGTGCATGTATCTAAGTGTACAGTTGGAAAAAGTTGTACATCTGTGTATACTTCTGGAGTCACCAGTTAGATAGTGAACATTTCCAGCACCCCAGAAGGCTGCTTCTCCTTCTTCCTCACTAGTTCTACTTCCCTGATGAGCACAATTCTGATATCTGTCCCCTTTTAATTACTTTACTTATTGAACTTGTATCAAAGGAATCACATAGTATATATTCGTTAGTGACTGTTCTTTACTGAACATGATGGCTGTTATATCTGTGCTATTGTTGTATCAGTAATGGGTTCTTTGCTTTTTTATTGATGAATGTTTTGTTGTAGGAATATACTACAATTTAACTTTTGTTTTGAAATAATTTAAAACTTCTAGAAAAGTAGTCAAAAATTAGTAAGATTTTTTTTGTTTGCCCTTCATGTAGTTTGGTCACTAGTTTTTAACATTTTCTGTATTTATTTTATCATTCATTTCTTTCTCTTTTTCTTGTATGTGCATGTATGTATGTATATAACCCTTCACATGATTTGTAACATACAACATTTTATGTGTAAGTTTTTTCCATTCCAAGCGCACCTGGGTGACTCAGTTAAGTGTCTGATTCTTGATTTTGGCTCCAGTCATGATCTCAGGGTCATAACCTCATGGTTGGAGAGTTTGAGCCTGGTGTCTGGCTCTTTGCTGACCGCGCAGAGGCTGCTTGGGATTCATTCTCTCTCTCTCTCTCTCTCTCTCTCTCTCTCTCTCTCTCTCTCTCTCTCTCTCTCTCTCGGCTTCTTCCCTACTTGCGTACTCCCTCTCTTCCTCTCTCTTTCAAAATACATAAATAAACATTAGAAAAAAGTTTTCCATTCCATTTGAGAATTTGATAACAGACCTCATGCTCCTTTTCCCTTAAACATTTCAGTATTTAAAAATAAGTTTATTGTTATTTTAAAAATGTTCAGTTTTTTGAGAGAGAGTGTAAGCATGAGAGGGGCACAGAGAGAGGGAGACAGAGTTTCTGAAGTAGGCACTGTAGTGACAGCAGAGAGCCAGTTCTGGGGCTCAAACTCACGAACCGTGAGATCATGACCTGAGCTGAAGTTTCTTTAAGAAAGCTCTGTATCTGTCCTAGGGCTTGAGTTCGTGACTGCAACCTCCAGAGTCCTACGCTGCACTGACTGACCGAGCAGCGCCCCTTCAGTGTTACTTTCTAAGAATAAGAACATTTTCCTACATAATCACAGTAAAAGTTTCATAATTAACACTGATAACGATGCTGTTACCTAACCCATTAACTCTTATTCAAATTATTACAGTTGTGTCTTTAATGTCTCTTTTTTAAAAATTTATTTATTTTGAGAGAGAGCCAGCCTGTGTGCACACACAGGTGGGGGGGTAGGGACAGAGAAGTAAGGGCAGAATCCCAAGAAGGCTTCATGCCATCAGCACAGAGCCTGATGAGGGGCTCTAACTCACAAACTGTGAGATCATGACCTGAGCTGGATCAAGAGTCCGTGCGAAACCAGCTAAGCCACTCAGGTGCTCCTCTTTAAAGCTGGTTTAGGATGTAATTAAGAATCATATAGACACCTGGTCTTTAAATCTCTAAGTCTCCCTTAATCTGGGATGAATCTCCAGCTTTTTGTTTCTTTTTTGGTCTCTTATGACATTGATATTTTTGGAGACTACAGTTGATTGGTTTTATGTCTATCACCATGTCTATATTTGAGGTTTTTTCAAGTTGTTAGTTTCAGTTTATGCATTATTGTCAGGAATGTAAACATAAATAATGCTGCATCCTTCTCAGTGCAACACATCAGGAGGCACATGGTGTCCTTTTGTCTCATTATTTTTGAGAGAGAGAGAGAGAGAGAGAGAGAGAGGCAGACACGTATGTGCCCCAGAGCAGGGGATGGGGAGAGGGAGAGAGAATTTTTTTTTTTTTAAATCTTTTATTTATATCTAGGAGAGAGAGAGACAGCGTGAGCCGGGGAGGGTCAGAGAGAGAGGGAGTCACAGACTGAAACAGGCTCCAGGCTCTGAGCTGGCAGTCAGCACGAGCCCGACGCGGGGCTCGAACCCACAAACCGCGAGATCATGACCTAAGTGAAAGTCGGACGCTTAACCGACTAAGCCACCCAGGCGCCCCGAGGGAGAGAGAATTTTTAAGCAGATTTCATATGCCCAGGCTGGAGCCTGATGTAGGGTTCTGTCTCAGGACTGTGAGATCTTGACCTGAACTGAAATCAAGAGTTGGTTGCTTAACTAATAAACCACCCAGGTGCCCTTGTTTGTCTCATTTTTAATGATGTTACCTTTCTTAGTAACATAGCTAGATGGAAGAGATGCATACTGCAGGGAGGTGTGAAGAGGTGAAGAGCTTCAGTGCTCTGTCTGGCATACCACCCTCTCCTTGAAGCTCTACTACAGTTTGTGTATTCATTCATCTGTTTGCCAAATGTCAAGTTTTTGGTAGTTATGAATAAAGCTACTTTGAATACCTTATCTTTGTTTTTTGGTAGAAATTTCTCTTGGATGTATGTCTAGAAGTGGATTATGGGATCATGGGATAGGTATATATTTAGATTTGATAGATATTGCCAAACTGTTTTTGAAGTGGTTGAACCAATTTGCACTAATGGAGTTATTAATCTTGTGTTCTCTTAATCCAGATCTGACTAAGGTAAAAATAGCTTGCTTTTGGGATGGGGACAGAACTATTCATTTATTTGGAACTGTGTACACGAGGAGTGCTAGAAGAGTAGCTCTTTCTTCTGCTTTTGGGAAACTAGAATGAAGTGTGGGGGCAGATTCAGGTTCCTTGGTGTTCATTCTGTTAGTCTTTGTCAGACTATGCATAGTACTGGCTGGAGTTCATTCCAGATTTGCCCTAGTTTTTTCTGGATAAGTTGTACATAATCCAGGAGATAGAGATTTGCAGCAGCAGATGATATTTATAAGAAAAATTCAGAGGTTTTAAAGTAGTATATGTTTTGAATTATGAGTAGTGGTAGCTAATTGGTTTTGTCAAGGCTTCTGGAAGCAGTATCAGGGAATACTTTCAGAGTTAAACTGTCAGCTGGTGTGCTGGATTCTGATTTTGCTTTGGCTTCTCTTTGCTGTGTTTCTCCAGTTAGCACTTAATTATTTCTTTCTTTCTTAATTTTTAAATATTTATTTATTTTTGAGAGACAGAGCATGAGCACGAGAGGGGCAGAGAGAGAGGGAGACACAGAATCTGAAGCAGGCTCTAGGCTCTGAGCCGTCAGCCCAGAGCCTGATGCGGGGCTCAAACCCATCATGCCCTGAGCCGAAGTCGGACACCTAACCGACTGAGCTTCTCAGGTGCCCCTAGTTAGTACTTTAATTACATAGATCTGTAGCTCCTTCATGTTGACAGTGACTGCGCCCAGAAGTTGTCCGACTTCCTGACACTGTGCCAGGTTGTGAGAAAATGGTAGACTTAGAGCTGAGGGACCAGGGTCTCCGTTTTCTTTGTTGTAAACCCAGTGGTAATATAGAGGTGGGTTGATTTATTCTCTCCTCTCTTGAACATGCACTCACATGCCCACAGAGTGATTGATGCGGTCCCAAAGAGGAGCTAAGGAACCCAGGAAAACTAGAAAAATAGAGAAAAAAATAATTATACTAGTAATCAGAGATAAGATAATTGCTAGTGGGAGCTAATTTAGCACAGAGTTTGTTTGGTTTTGTTTTTAAATTTCTTTTAGTGTTTATTTGTGAGAGAGAGAGATACAGAGTCCAGGCAGAGGCGATGCAGAGAGACAGAAGGAGACACAGAATCTGAAGCAGGCGCCAGGCTCTGAGCTAGCCATCAGCACAGAGCCCAACGCAGGACTCGAACCCATGAACTGTGAGATCATGACCTGAGCCGAAGTTGGACGCTTAACCAGCTGAGTCACCCAGGCGCCCCTCTGCAATTTTTTTTAAAAATGTTTTTAATGTTTTATTTATTTCTGAGAGAGACAGCATGAGCAGGGGAGGGTCAGAGAGAGAGGGAGACACAGAATCTGAAACAGGCTCCAGGCTCTGAGCTAGCTGTCAGCACAGAGCCCGACGTGGGGCTCAAACCCACCAACTGTGAGATCATGACCTGAGCCGAAGTCAGACGCTTAACCGACTGAGCCACCCAGACGCCCCTACCCCTCTGCAGTTTTTAATACCCTACCTGCACATACTGTTTTCTGGTGTCTCTGTATATGTATGTACATAAACTCCACCCCCAGCATGGGGCTCAAACTCACACCCTGACCAGATTCGCATGCTCTACCAACTTAGCCAGGCATGTACCCTCTCACATTTCTATAACTACCTTTCAGGTCATTAGTGACTTCATTGTTGAATCCAGTGAAGACTTTTCAGTCCTTACCTTTTTTGACTTCAGTGTTTGAAACTTTTGAATTCTTTCATTAAAAAAAATTTATGTCAGTACTATCTTTGTTGTAGACATAAATTAGAAACTTAATAGGAAAAGAATTATCCATAATTCTACCTTTCAGGAGTAAATATTAACAATGTGAGGCATATTTATGTATACCCACTAAGAATATATTTTAGAACGTGTTGAGTGTAATGACAATCTCTGAACTCTGTAACTTGGCTTAAACACTTAATATGTTGTTGACATCTTTTTTTTAATGTTTATTCAATTTTGAGAGAGAGAGAGAGAGAACAAGGGAGGGGCAGAGAGAGAGAGACACACAGAATCTGAAGCAGGCTCCAGGCTCTGAGCTGTCAGCATAGAGCCTGATGTGGGGCTTGAACTCACATACTGTGAGATCATGACCTGAGCTGAAGTTGGTTGCCCAACTGACTGAGCCACCCAGGTGCTCCTGTTCATATCTTTTTATGTCTGAATATAGTTATTATCATCACCTCAATCTCTATTATCATCACCTCAATCTCTGTAGGTATGTAGGTCTGGCTTCCACAATATCTGCTGAATTTCTAACACTCCTTTTAGCTCTTTATTTTTTAAAGTTTATTTATTTTGAGAGGTGTGTGGGGGTGGGGGTGGGGGGGGAGAGAGAATCCCAAGTAGACTCTGTGCTGCCGGCACAGAGCCCGATGCGGGTCTCAAGTTCATGAGATCATGACCTGAGCCAAAACCAAGAGGCAGATACCCAACCAACTGAGCCACCCAGGCATCCTTACTTTTAGCTCTTGCTAATTCGTTCTCCTCTGGCATCTTGAATGATCTTCCTGAAATGCACATTTCATCGTAGACCTTTTCTTGCCCCAGTCTTTTTATAGCCTTTCATTGCCCTTGAGATAAAAAATGCAAAGTCTTTTATGCTGTGGGCACTAATTTACCTTATTAGTTTTAGCCTTATCGAACAAATGGGTAATCTCCCCCAAAGATCCTGGCTCTTTCTCCTTTCTGTTACAGATACAGTGAATGTGGAGAAAGTGAGAGTCCATGATAGGGTGAAAGGGTGAAAGGGTAGTGTTAGAGATTTTTAACTACATGTTCTTTCTCTTCCTGCCAGTATCCTCCTGCATGGTGTTTGCTGGGCTTTGTTCGTGTCCCTTGAGCTTGTTCTGGATTTCTGCTTTGTGGTAGCTTCATTCAGTTTTTGGTTGTAGTTGTGTAGATTTACTTCCAAATCTGTTTCCTCATCCCCATCTTGACTCTACACTAGAGTTCAAGGTCTGTATTAATAATGGTCTTTTGGAGTGTTTCCTTAGGTGTATTCATTTTGATCAAAACTCTAAGTGTCTTTGCTCCCGAATTTTCTTTTTACTTTTAAGTTATATATACAGATAGATATGTATGGTATATACAGTATATATACAGATCCCTATCTATCTATCTATCTATCTATCTATCTATCTATCTATCTATCTATCTATCCAGTAAGGGGGAGAGAATCCATGCCCAGTGCAGAGACTGACACTGGGTGATCCTACGACTATGAGATCAAGATCTGAGCAGATATCAAGAGTCAGATGCTTAACCAACTGACCCACCTAGATGCCCCCATTTCTGCATCTTCTGTTTATTAGATTTTCCTTTCCAGAGGGAGCATTGCTGCTTCTACTTAGGAAACTTAGTAATCTCAAATGGATCCTTGGTTTTATGCAAGCCATTGTAAGGGAGGGAGGGCAAGGCAGTTCTTCTGGAGCAAAGGAGTGTCATGAACAGAAGCACAGAAGGAGAATGTGGTGGACAGTAGAAAGTTCTCATCTGGCCTTGAGTTTGGAGGTTGAGTTGCGGAGGGGTATAGGTTATCAGATTGGTGGGGACCTGAAATAACAGTTTTGACCATAGATGGTAGGTTTAATTGACTGTTTTACAGAGGGGTAGGCATGACCACCAGAGTTGTGCTTTAGGAAGACTGATCTTGTTATATGTGAGTAGTTAGAGAGTGATTCAGGGAAGCAAATTAGAAAATTTATTGTAGTAATCTGAACATGAGTTAACAAAGGTTTAACTATAATGAAAGGAGAATGCAAGAAAAATCTTGAAGGGGGAACTGACCAAATTTGAGACAAAATGTCTGGGTATAAGGAAGCAATGAGGAAGGAGTTGCAGATGATTCTGGGTTTTTGAGTCTGGCTGAATAGTGGACTGTGAAAAAAATGGTACCTTGATCAGTTGTTGATGAGGTAGGTATCTAGGAGAAGCAGGTAGCTGGAAATGCCACATAGGTCATGGGTGAAAAAAATCAAATCTTTTATTCACAGCAGGGCTGGGGCCCCTTCCCAAGGGAAGCAGTTGAGAAATTTGTGGGAGAAGTTTTCATTGCTCTTGTTACAGTGGCTCCTCTCCCCACCCTCACTGCATGTGTGTTCCTTGTTACCCCTGTGATTTAGTAGGTAGAGTTCTACCTGAAGTGCTAGTAGAGAATACCACTGTAGGTAAGAAAAGTTCAAGACAATACCTAAATAGAGTTTATAGTTAAATATACCATGGGTGTGCTGAGGGAAGTTAGAAGAGAAACTTGGCAATGGCAGCTAAAAAGGAAGGGAATGAAAATAGGAAAGCAGTACCAGTACAGTGCTGATCATGGAGGAAAGAAGACGAGATAGTTTCAAGAAAGGCAATCTAGAGAGGCAGAAGTGTGTGGTGGGAGCACAGCATCCAGAGTCCGGTCCAAATCTTGACTTGGCTGTAAAAATTTGGAGCTGCTTTCTAAGGATCCACAAGTCCTGGAGCTTCACGTTGACAACATTTAGCTCAGGGTGAAATCTGTGTCATTTCAGTACCTGACTGCATCCTTAGAAAGGACAGTTGAGAAATAGGCCCAGTTTCCATTCTAATAGATAATTCGGGAACATTGGGTAAGACAATCTCTCTATTACAAATATAAAAAATTAGAACTTGGCTCATTTAAATCGATTTTGGAAGGAGCAATCTGAGGTGGGGAATTGAGAATTAGAGATTATAGTACTGTAAGAATTTAAATGAGAATTCTTCAGCAGTCATGACTCTTAAGATTTCCTGCTTCAATTCATAAGAGAGAACCTGAGTAGAATAGCATTCTGAGTAACGTAGATCTCTAGCTGATAATTAAATCACTTGGATTATTATTCTTAGGTTCTTAAGAATTCTTCAAGAATCTTTACATTGGGAAGCGTCTTCCTATGGAAACCATGTTTTAAATTGGTAATAAGGTTTCCAGCTCAGGGCATTAAAAAAACTAAGCTTTTAATGTGTGTGTAGTATGGTAGTTTGGCACTACCTGAAAAGCTTGTGGGTGGAATGATAAAGGGGACTGGAACAGGATTCTTGCTTGTTCCTTAGGTGCTGCCTGAGTCTGGGGCTTGTTCTGTAATTCAAGGCTGCTCTCTGCAGTTAGGCAGGTTATGCATTCCACCACTCCATGGCCTCCATTTGCATCCTTTGCTATACTGGTACCGTTGGAGTTTGTGCTTCCAAGACCTGTGTGGTCTTAAGGTAGCAATTTAAAGGGAGGGAAATTTAAATCTCTCAGTGATTTTTTTTTTTTAATTTTTATTTATTTCTAGGAGAGAGAGAGAGAGAGACAGCGTGAGCAGGGAGGGTCAGAGAGAGAGGGAGTCACAGACTGAAACAGGCTCCAGGCTCCGAGCTGGCAGTCAGCACAGAGCCCGACGCGGGGCTCGAACCCACGAACTGCGAGATCATGACCTAAGCGAAAGTCGGATGCTTAACCGACTAAGCCACCCAGGTGCCCCTCTCAGTGATTTTAATATTGTCACAGCTATCAAATAATTCAGTTTTTAATTTAGAGTCATTTGCCTTATAAATTCAGTCTGGTTCAAATCTTGACTTGCTTTATAAATTCAGAGCTATTTTCTGATGGTCAAAGTCCCCCAGGGGTTTGACTATAAAACAGTTGGCTGGGTGGGGTTTAAAATGGTAGTAAAAACACTCCTTTAAGATGTTTTGTATTACAGTAAAGTCTTATAGTCTCTCCGCGTCTGTTTATTAGTGAAGTAGGTCCACATACTTTTTAAAAGCACACTGATTGATTTATGCCAAATATGGTCACAGGGCTGATTTGTAAGCAGCGTATCTGTATTAATTTACAGTAGGCACTTTACTTGGGATCTGATCATCATAACCTTGACAAGTTATTTCAGTTGGATTGTAGCATAACTCAGATGAATCTAACATGCATCAGTTGTGAGATTCTTTATTTTATGTATTACTGAGGAGGAAATCATCCTGTGATGTAAACTCTGCTACAGAGTTTTTTAATTAGTTAAAATTTGTATTGTACATTTTTTTTTCCTTCAGTGGTCCGCAAGGGGTGCCTGGGCGGCTGTCGGTTAAGCGACCGACTCTTGATTTTGGCTCAGATCATGAGCTTTCTTACATTAAAAAATTTTTTTTCTTTTCAGTTTATTTATTTAGAGAGAGTGAGTACACAAGTGGGGAAGAGGCAGAGAGAAGGAGAGACAGGGTCCCGAGGAGGTTCTGTGCTGTGGGCACATCATGAGTCAGATGCTTAATTTACTGCACCACCCACCCGGGTGCCCCTTTTTATTTTACATTAAAAAGATGTTTCTTTTGAGGGAGAAGTAGAAAGAGAGAGAGGGAGAGAGACTGTCAGCACGGAGCCCTGTGTGGGTCTCCATCCCACAACTTTGGGGTCATGACCTGTGCCAAAATGAAGAATTGGACGCTTAACTGACTGAGCCACCCAGGAGCCCCTTATTTTACGTTAGAAAAAAAATATTAAAAAAAATTTTTTTTAACATTTTATTTATTTCTGAGAGAGAGAGACAGCATGAGCAGGGGAGGGTCAGAGAGAGGGAGACACAGAATCCGAAGCAGGCTCCAGGCTCTGAGCTGTCAGCACAGAGCCCAACGCAGGGTTCGAACCCACGAGTGGTAAGATCATGACCTGAGCTGAAGTCGGACACTTAACTGACTCAGCTACCCAGGCGCCCCAGAAAAAAAAAATTTTTTTTAAAGTTAATTTATTTTTTGAGAGAGAGTATGTGCGAGCAGGGGAGGGGACAGAGAGGGAGAGAGGATCTGAAGCAGGCTCTGTGCTGTCAGTGCAGAGCTTGACTTGGGGCTTGATCCCAGGAACCCATGAGATCATGATCTGAGCCAAAATCAAGAGTTGGTTGCTTAACGGACTGACCCACTCAGGTGCCCCTTATGTGTTGTTGTTTTGTTTTGAATCACCAGTTGCTTAAGATGTGAGGAGGTACTGAGTTGATCTCAGTTTGAGTCTAGTGTATAAGCTTGCCTGGCCAGGTAGAAGGGAACAGGGTTAATTAAGTTAGAATATGGGCATGTTGGAACCCTTAGGGTTGAAATAGGGCTAGAAATACCTTCCAGGAGGGGGTAGATAAGTTACTATTCATTTATTTATATTCTTAAAATGTTTGTTTATTTATTTTGAGCGAGAGAGAGCACAAGCAGGAGGAGGGGCAGAGAGAGAGGAGAGAGAAAATCTCAAGCCGGTTCTCATGAAGCATGAGATCATGACCTGAGCCAAAATCAAGAGTTGGATGCTCAGTGGACTAAGCCATCCAGACGCCCCTTTTTATTTTTATTTTATTTTATTTTTTTATTTCCCACCCATTGAGCTTTTATCCTTTGTTTTCTTTTTTCCCCCAGGGCAGATATATTAATAGCTGATTATAGAGGCTAACATACTTTTACTCTGCCTTTTTTGCATTTTTGACCAATTTCTGGTTAATATATATATTTTTTAAATATTTTTTTATTTATTTCTAGGAGAGAGAGAGAGACAGCATGAGCAGGGGAGGGTCAGAGAGAGAGGGAGTCACAGACTGAAACAGGCTCCAGGCTCTGAGCTGGCAGTCAGCACAGAGCCCGACGCGGGGCTCGAACCCACGAACCGCGAGATCATGACCTAAGCGAAAGTCGGACGCTTATCCGACTAAGCCACCCGGGCGCCCCTCTGTTTAATATTTTTAAGCCATCTCTATACTCAGCATGAGGCCTGAACCCATAACTCTGAGATCAAAGTTGAATGCTCTACCAACAGGGCCTGAGGCATTTCTTTTCAGTGAACTATTTTTAGAACTTCTAAACATAAAAGTCAGGATGGTGTGAATTTATCTTGGACATATTTACAGTATATTTACAATATTTACAGTATTTTCCATTTTTAAGCTCTGATATCCTTTTTTTCCCCTCAGATTTATTGAGATATGGTTGACATATAGCGTTGTGTTAAGATTAAAGTGTGTAGTGTGTTGCTTTGATAAATTTATATTTTGCAAAATGATTACCATCATAGTATCAAGCTAACACCTCATTCCATCACATAATTGGTATTTCTTTGTGGTGAGAACATTTAAGGTCTAATCTCTTAGTAATTTTCACATATATAATGTGATATTATTATCTATAGTCATCTTGCTGTGTGTTTGGTCCCCAGAACTTGTTAATGTTCTAACTGGAACTTTGTACCCTTTGACCAGATATCTCCCCATTTCCCCCCCTCCCAGTCCCTGGTGACCACCACTCTACTCTTTGTTTCTCTGAGTAGTCATTGGCACTTTTAGATTCCATACGTAAGTAGTATCCTACAGTATTTGCCTTTCCCTGTTTGAGTTACTTCACTTTAAGCTCTGATATTTTAAAATGGCTTTTGAAAGGTCACTAATGAAATTCATTAGTTTATTATTTTAACTTGATGGTTCAAGATAATGTTTAAAAAGAATCATTAGCCTGTAAAGTGCTAAGCAGAAAGTGGAGAGAATTATAGTGGAAGCTGTGAGATAGTAAAGGGGGGGGGTTTGCTTATTTTAAGAATCTTGAATATAATGGTGATGGGAGAGCCATTACAGGGGAGTAATATAAATTATAATGTAAATCTGTTACCTTCATTCACTCCCTGTTGCTTAGTGGCTCAAGAGGAAAGTCCTTAATTTTGTTCCTGGTGCCCTGTGTGATCCGCATCCCTCTATCTCACGGGCTTCACCTTATATCATGTCTCCTTTCCCCACATAAGAAGATGTGAGATGGATTGGTTAATTTTATGTTGCCTGCTAGATTGTTATAAACAATTAAAACTCATTGTGGTAGCTGTGGTTAAGAAGAGCCAGGGAGTAAATAAAACACCATAGCTAGACTTTCTGGGCTGGAATTCTGCAATTACCCTTGACTAAGTGTATGGAGATATTTTTCTCTTTAACAGGTTTTTCCACATATAAAAATCTATTGTAAAAATACGGAAAATAATGGCAGCGGAAACGCAGACACTGAACTTTGGGCCTGAATGGTGAGTTTTCAAAATCTCATCCTGCTTGATATTGGATATACTACTAGTACAGTGGTAAGGTATTTGTATACATGTTGGGTAGTTTATAAATGTACATGTTTGAGACTTTGATTTATCTGTCTAGTTGAAAACAGTGTAGCTTTTCTAGGAATAAATTCTGTTTGGTCAGTGACTGCATTCTATATTTAAAAAACATTTCTTGGTCTAGTTACCTAATGATAATGAAATTTTCTTGGTATGGTTTTATAATGGTAATAGATTCCCCGCAGTCCCACTGCCCTGGCAAATTACATTTTGTTTCAGCCCTCGTCTAGGTATATATAAAATTTTACATATAATTGTAATATTTTATCTGTATGTTTTCTGCTACAATGCTGTTTTGTGAGTGCTACTCCTAGATTTTTTGAAAACATACTTTTATTGAATTCCTATTTGAATTTTTTATTGATGGTCTAGGCAGGTGGTCAGAATTATACTGGTTTATAACAGTAGCCCATCTACGATTGGTATAGCATTTGCCATAATAATTAATTGACCTTTGAGTCTCTTACAGATGTGTTTGGACCCTGAATATGGAATTCTCATGGAATTTTGAGATCCATCACATTGTAGTGTGACTTTTTCTCCCTCTTCTTCCTTTCCCCCCAGTGTTGGTGATTGAAGATCCTCTCGTCAGTGGCATGAATAGTTGCTTTTTCTATTCAAACCTTGGACCAGAGGCAGTATATAAAGTAGATAAATTGGAATGGTGTTTTAAACATTCTTGATTGTTTAGGTGGTGGTGGTGGTGGTTGAAAAGTGATGCAGACTTCTGTAGTAACTCCCTATTTGAGGACACATTAACATATTTTATGCATTTCTTTTTATATGTAATTCATAAACTTTCTTGGCCCTTTTAGCTAGCATTTGGAGACTGAGGAGAAATCTCTACTTGAAGTTCTAAGAACTGATGCAAGTTCTATACTTTGATAATTTTTTTTGGAAATGTTGACCTAAGTAATGCTATACCGGTTTTAGTTCTTAGTTTATATTTAAAAAATAATTTTCTTATTACCAAATCAGTATGTTTCTAAAGAAATTAGAAATTACAAGTAAACCAGAGGAAGATATAATTTTACCTTCTATGATTACCGCTGTGAATAGGTTTATCTCTCCAGGTGGTTTTATATATGCTCATTTGTGTATATGTACATTTATTTTCACGAAAATTGGATCATACTGTACATTCAACTTTGTAACCTGTTTTTAAAAAATAACCACATCAAAAGTATCTTTTTTCTCAATAAATGTTTTCTATTATCTTAAATGGTTGCATTGTATGATGTACCATCGTTTATTTAACTAGACTTCTAGGTGTAGCATACATAGGCTGTTCTCAGCTTTTCATTATTACAAAAATATTTTTGATGAACATCCCTGTAGTTAAATCTTTATTCAAATCTTACCAACTTTTTTATAAGGTGGATTTAAATCCATATAGCTCATTTTGTAAACCATTTTGAGTGTGACTCTTACGCCTTTATCTAGAATTTGTAACTGCTTCTCTTTTGTATTTACACACGTTTCTTTGTAAAAACATGATTAAAATTGTCAACTAATTTAAGGAGGTTGTCCCCCACTACCTCTACCCCATCATCTATTAAGAAAAAGAGACAACACCAGGAATTTAGTCTAAACGAAAGAAAAAACTACCAGAGATATTCTAGAGTCAGTACACATTTAGCTTGATACGGTTATACCATGGGTTGACAAACTATGGCCCGTGGGAGTATAAATAAAGTTCTTTTGAATAAAATTTTATTGGAACACAGACACACCCATTTGTTTCCATATTATCTGGCTGTTTTCATACTATAGTGACAAGGCTGAGTGGTGACCAGAGAGGCCAACCGACTCAAAAAGTTTAAATATTTACTGTCTGGCCTTCTACAGAGAAAAGTTTTCTGGCGCCTGCTCTAAACCATGGGTTCCTAAAGTCATTTCAGTGTGTCATTGACGCAGTCTATCAATAGCATAGTAGACATTTTTCAGTGATGCTCTGAAGTCTTGTTTGATGGTGTTTTGTTTGATCAGCCCAGTGATTTATACAAAATTTGAATTGAAGTAACTTCAGTAGACGACAGTTAAGTCTCATGCTTAAATAGTAGCTTTACCTAATTATTGGTAGTCTTCAGGCATTATTATTGGAGCTTAGGAGTCTTCCCTTAGTCATATGAAATGCAGATAAACTGAAGAGTGCAGGTCTAAGTAGGCACACTACCTTTTTATTTTTAAAAAAATTTTTTTAAAACCATCTATCAGAATTTCTTTTGGCAGAGGGAGTATGTGAGACCTTTAAGGAGCTCTGGTAACTCTGAACTAGAAAGCTGTAGTATAAATAGAAGCTGCTGCTGTGTTTTTCTGCATTTAACATTACATTTGTTGTGAAACTTGAGGCAGGGAGCTGTGTCCAGAATACTTTAGAATCAAAGTTTATAGAGTGCTATCATTCAGTCCGTGTGTAACTCTGAACCATACAGAAACATTTAGTGATACTTTTATTTCCTAAGATCATTATTTTTATTATGATGTAAAACATAAATATTAATAAGAGATGGATAAAATGAAGAGATTTAACCTGTTCTTGGGATAGTAGTGAAGATGGGAGTTTGACAATTGTGGTGGGGGTAGACCACCAGCGACCATATATGTGGACTTTTTAAGTAAGGTAGGTCTGTGGAATCTTTAGGTCTTAGCTTATCTCTGTATTTGGGATGAAGGTATGTATTATATAATCACCAAAGCAATTTAAAAGGGTGTGATAGATTTAATGGAGGAGCACATTGTTTTTAGGAATAAAACAATAGTCTACTCAAACGTTACCACCTTAGACCTCTCCTGACCATCTATATAATAACTTCCCCTTATTCCCTAACTTTTCTTATATTTTTTCATGGCCTATATCCAAGTAGAACATGGTAAACATTTTATTCACTTACTCTCTTTATTATTTATATCCCAGTCTCCAGCTCCCACTAGACTGTGAGCTCCACCGAGGGCAAGCACTTTGGTCTCAATTTTTGTACGCTTTGTTTGCTGCTGTATCTCCAGTGCCTGCATATAGTAGGAACTCAATAAATATTTGTTAAATGAGTGAATTGTTGGAAACTGAAGTTGTTTTTAATGTTTTGCTATTATAAATATGTGTGTACATCCTTCAACAGTTTTGTTTGTGTTGCTGCTTATTTATTTTGGAATAATTCCCTGGAAGTAGAGTTATTAAATTAATTTCATTTTTTAAGGCTTTGGATGGTGTATGGGCGCATTGACCACCAGAAGGGTTTTGTGAGTTTAGGTCTGATCCCCTGCCTGTTTGCTTTACCCTTGACCAAACGCTAAGTACTACCTTAAAGAGAACATTTTATTTTATTTTTTTTTGTTTTAAATCTGGTAGGTTAGGTTTCTTGGGATTTTTTGCTAGTTTCTGTGACAAGGTAATTCATGCTCCTCCCAGAAAACCTTGGAGGAAATAGGAGTACAAAAGGAAAAAAAAAAAAAATCTAAGTTATCCTTAATCCTACCATTCAAAGAACCATTGCTAAAGCTTTGGTTTATATCCTCCTGTTGTTATTACTATTATTATTGTTTTTTGCAAAAGCTTGTTATGTATACCTCAAGACATTTAAAAAACCCTAAACTCATTATACTTGTTTTATTTATTTATTTATTTATAGATAAATGTAGATGATTAAGGAATTTATCATATGGGGATGATTGCAGATAGTTACCTGGCTTTATGGGAAAGGAGCCAAGGAATCTCCTTTAGGTATTTTTCTATCTCAGTACATGGTCTTAAGGAAGTTTTCCCAGGTCTTTCTTTGTAAGAAAGTGAGACATTTGTTTCCCCTAAAGCATTTTGTTTATACCTGTGTTAAACACCTTTGTGTTGTGTCTCTATGTGTTTACCTTACTCAGAAAAGAACAGAAGAATGGCACTGTATTTCCCACTTTTGGTAAGCACATGTTTAGCCAAGCGTACTGAACATAGGCACTTAGTAAATGTTGGATGAAGGCATTCAAGTCTCATGGGGGTGGGGAGAAATGGAGGCAAAGAAGGAAAACCTGAGATTGCTGGTTTATTAGCCACATCTTTGTGGGAAATGAGAAATTTTGGAGGATTGAATGCATTAATCATCCCAGTTTTCAAAAAGAGTGAAAGACATTTGTGCCATCTGAAGGGATAGGAAGTAGTTCGGTGTTATCCAGGGGTGTATTTTAGAAGAGAATCTGAAGATTTGTTTAGAAAATATTTCTCACCTGCCTCCTATGTTCTGTGTCTTGGCTTAGGTACTGGGGCAACAAAGATGAAAGGACATAGTACCTAGTTTTGAATTATTTAGTGGGGAAGCTGACACTGAATAATTTCCCTATAATGTCAATGTGTAAAGGAAGTGTAATGAAGTATAGGGTATTCAGCTGCTTATTTGATGCCTCTAGGCATCTCATCCTTCATACTTATTCAAAACTGATCTCACGAGTTTCACCGTTTTAAATTTCTTAATTCTTTTCATCTTAATTAACACCTTTTCATCTTAAATACCACTGTGTGCCCATTTGCTCAAGCCAGAAGTCTTGGAATTTCCCTGGATATTTTTTTTCCTTTTACTTCTGTATCTACATCTAGTTCATCACTGTGTTGTGTCAATTTCATCTCTACACATCTCTTGAAATCTGTTCATTTCTCTTTATCACCGTCATCCCAGTATAAACCACCACCATCTCTGACATAAACTATTAGCAACAGTGGCCTGATGTTTTCTGGCTTTCATTCTTCTTACTGTTCTCCCTACAGCAGCCGGAGTAGTCTTAAATTTTTTTTTTTTTAATGTTTTATTTATTTCTAGGAGAGAGAGAGAGAGAGACAGTGTGAGCAGGGGTGGGTCAGAGAGAGAGGGAGTCACAGACTGAAACAGGCTCCAGGCTCTGAGCTGGCAGTCAGCACAGAGCCCGACGCGGGGCTCGAACCCACGAACCGCGAGATCATGACCTAAGCGAAAGTCGGACGCTTAACCGACTAAGCCACCCAGGCGCCCCATCAGCCGTAGTAGTCTTAAGATATCAGTTGGGTCAAGTTTTTCTCCAGAATCCTTCAATAGCTGTATGTCTATTTGTATGACCGTTCATTAGTTTTTCTTCCACTCGTTAGATCCGTGAAGGTTGAACAGGTACTTTTGTCTAGCCAAGGTCTTGAGGATTTCAGCCTCTCCCTTTCCCTCTATGATTCTCTTTCCAACCAGTTATCCTCCTCATTCTGACTCTTCTCTACTTTCTCCTCCTTCCACCTAACCTCTCTTCCCCCCCAAACCTCTCCCAGCATCCCAAGCGAAAATAGTTTGGAAATGGAATCCTGACGGCAGAAAAGGCATGTGTAAAGACAAGGGGGCAAGAAACAGCAAGTCCGAGACATTGTCTTTATTATATTGTGAAGTGTGGGAGAGATGAGCTTGGAGGCAGCCCGTCTATGTTAAGAAGCTCTAGATCTTATTTGATCATTGTGTGTCAGTGAACAGTTGTTAATCAGAGGGCATTTGATTCAGATTTGCATTGGAAATTATGTGGAAGATGGATGGTGACTAGTTACGTCATTTAGGCCAGGTAAGAAATAAAAGTATGGACAATAATGGATTAGTTGACCCATGGGATGGCTTGAGAGATTTAGGATTTAATATTTTTATTTTTTTGGGGGGGAGGGGAGGGACAGAGAGTGAGGAAGACAGAGAATCCAAAGCAGGCTCCAGGCTCTGAGCTGTCAGTACAGAGCCCAGCGCAGGGCTTGAACTCATGGACTGTGAGATCATGACCTGAGCTGAAGTTGGATTCTAACTGACAGCCGCCCAGGGTCCTCGAGATTTAGAATTTAAAGCTGATGGGATGTATTAGTTGGGTATGGGCAATGGTAGAAGGAGTAGAGGGTGGATATGGGCGATGGTAGAAGGAGTAAAGTGGTTTAGATGGTGGTATCCTTACCTGCCTTTGGGAATACAGGTAATGAAGGGGGTTGAAATGAATAAGCTGATAAGTAGGGTTTGGGCATGTTAAAGCTAAAGTGGAGGGGCTATAAAAGGGTTGTGGATTGTATATAAAAGCCTTGGTCTTTAGGGGAGAGGTCAGAGCCAGAGTCTAGAATCAGGAGCTTATCCAGAAATGTTTTTTGACTTAACACCTCTATATTCATAGTCCACATTGCTTTCATGAGCTGAAATTTGGATTTGGGACAATAATTAATAAGTGAAGATTTTGGGGCTACTGCTACCAATTAGTTACTACTACTTCTAACAGAAGTGGGCTTCTTATGTGAAACAGATATGAGGATGGCCAGGAAGATGAAGATAACAAGGATAGGAAATTGTCCCTTGGATTTGTGTAATGTTATTGGTGAAATTCACTGAAATAGTGGATTTGGAGGGAAGAATCCAAGTGCTCTTGGGTTTTGAAGCGACCTGTAATTAAGGTTGTGGAGATATTTCTGAGTGGAAGAGGTGCATATCTGGGGGGATGTGGGTAGGGCATGAATGCAGTGGTGCATAACTGGAGTGGATGCAGCATTAAAGAGGTTTTAAACAAATCACTGTTATTTTATATTTCTAAAATTATTTCAAGCTTTAGTTAAAATTTTTTAATTTTTGAGAGAGAGCGAGTGAGCAAGTGAGCAAGCAAGCACACAGTGGGAGAGGGGCAGAGAGAGAGGGAGACACAGAATCTGACACAGCTCAGAGCCTGACACAGGGCTTGAACTTGTGGACTGTGAGATCGTGACCTGAACCAAAGTTGGAAGCTTAAGTGACTGAGCCACTCAGGCGCCCCAAGGTTTTTTTTATGTTTATTTTTGAGACCACACGAGTTGGGGAGGAGCACAGAGAGGGGAGGATTGAGGATCTGAAGCGGGCTCTACACTGACAGGAGTGAGTCTGATGTGGGGCTTGAACTCTTGAACTGTGAGATCATGACTTGAGCTGAAGTCAGACACTCAACCAACTGAGCCACCCAGGGGCCCCTAAACAAATCACTTTTAGGTATATTTAGAGATTAAGGGGAAAGCAAGTAGGGATTAAATTTCTAGAAGAGAGGCTTGTATGGAGCAAGATCAAAGAGCTTAAAGGTCACTGGTGGGGTTTTAGGGAGGGATACTTCCCAGGTATGTTTTAGCTTTTCCAAATATCTGTAGGTGAAGAGGGACTTGGAATAGGATTTGTAGATTATTGAGTAGAGCACAGTTATCCTTATGCAGGCCATCGTCTTTGCTTGAATTACTCTGTTTGCCTTGGTCTGTTCTCTTCACAGTAGCTGGAGGAATCTCTTGAGAATGTACTCTGCTTATATTACTCCTAATAAATCTTGTGCCTATAAGAAGTATTCAAGTCCTAGACACTGGAGGAGCCCTTGGGCACAGGTGTTGGGGGGTCCATTGGAAGGGATCCTGGGTGGTGAGTGGATTAGAAGCCTTGTGAGGAGCTGATGAGCAAATTAGGGATCTTGGGCCATGAGAAGGAAAGTCTCCCTTGAGACATTGTGACTCTGCCACTTTCGGAATGATTTTCACTTGAACGAGCACCTAGGTGTGCCCTCTAGTGGTAGAAACTATTGGCAAGCACATTGGCTCAGTATAAGAAGGATACTTTGAAATGTCTAATAAAATATATATATTTTAAAATTACTGTGTGGCAGAATAAAACCTTGGCTATTTTAAATAAAAATTTGAGGTGTAATTTTGGAAGGATTTTGATCTTTTTAGTCATGAAAAACTTAGGTTTGCATCTTTGCTCTGGCTTTGTGGGCAAGTTGTGTAACCCTTGTCTGTTACTGGGGTTGTTGCGGAGCTGAAATGAAATGATGTGAGGTAGTGCATATGTAAAATTCTCAGCCTCAGCTCTGAGTGTGTATTAATTCCACCTATTCAGGGAAGAACCCAGCTTTACATGAATTTGATGGAAAGCAGTTTCCTGGGAGGTCCTTCAGGCAGAGATTGGATCACTTCTTTGTGGGCACATTGTCTTCTTTCCTGGTTGTCCATCATGTCTTGCAGGAGTTGGACTAAGTGACTTTGAAGTCTAAGAATAATTGGAAAGAAAACAAAAGACCAATCTAGTAGCAGTGAGCACTCTTAGCCCCTAAATTGTGCTCTTAAATATGCACTAAAGAGAATCAAGCTCCCTGGAGAAATGGTTGGTTCTAGGGCTGAGACAAGGAATAAGGAGCTGTGTCTGGAACATTTAGACACACCAGCTAGAAAAGAAGCTGTTAAAGACTGCTAGGGCTGTGGCAGAATTACTCAGGAGCCAACCTGAAGAATCTCCCACTGGTCAGAGACAGCACAATTTGAGGGGCACCTGACTGGTTCAGTCAGTGGAGTATGTGACACTTGATCTCTGGGTCGTGAGTTCAAGCCCCACTTTGAGTGTGGAACCAACTTAAAAAACAAAAAGGATGAAATGATTTGGGCATTGTGAAGAAAAAGTGCATTGAATTGAAATACCTTAAGAAATAATTTGTTACCATTAGAGAATGCTAGTGAACTAAGTTCTTATTTTGAAAACTAAGAATCAAGGCTTTTATTACTTTTTTTAAAAAATTTTTAATGTTTTATTTATTTCTGAGAGAGAGAGAGAGAGAGACAGCGTGAACAGGGGAGGGTCAGAGATAGAGGGAGATACAGAATCGGAAACAGGCTCCAGGCTCTGAGCTGGCTGTCAGCACAGAGCCCGACGCGGGGCTTGAACCCACAAACTGTGAGATCATGATCTGAGCCGAAGTCAGATGCTTAACTGACTAAGCTACCCAGGCGCCCGTCAAAGCTTTTATTTCTTAGTTCCCCCCTATAAGAGCAACATGAGTTCTTTTTTTTCTTAAATTTTTAAATGTTATATTTATTTCTGAGAGAGAGAGGCGGCATGAACAGGGAAGGGTCAGAGAGAGAGGGAGATACAGGTGCTGAAATAGGCTCCAGGCTCTGAGCTGTCAGCACAGAGCCTGAGGTGGGGCTCGATCCCATAAACCATGAGATTGTGACCTGAGCCAAAGTTGGACGCTCAACCAACTGAGCCACCCAGGTTCCTCAGCATGAGTTGTTCTTATAGGAACAACCTATTTCCTACTGAGTAACAACACCAAATAGTGTAAGAGAGAAGTTTCTCCTTCTAGAAATACTCCCACATATAAATAAAGAGTGATAGAATAAAATCACTTTGTAACCTTAGTGAACTTTAGGGACCGATGTAGACATTGGTCTTCAGGGATTGCTAGACCCACAAAGCCAGTGACCGCCTCCTGATGGCATCACACAGCACCACATTCCTTCCAGTCACCAGTGTGTGGGAAATGCAGAGAATAGAGAAACATGTTAAACTATATTACAGGGATAAAATCAGCAAAATTCAGACTAGAAAAAAATCCTTATCTTTTAGAAGATTCTGAAGTATTTATGTATGAAATACCTTCCCTTCAAAAATTTGCTCAAATTCTTGAAAACAATTCCCTTCAAAAAATCTTTGAAAGTCTATGATTTCCTTCAAAACAGTATTAAAGGAGCGGGGCACCTGGGTGGCTTAGTTGGTTAAGCGTCCGACTTTCGCTTAGGTCATGATCCCGCGGTTCGTGGGTTCGAGCCCCGCGTCGGGCTCTGTGCTGACTGCCAGCTCAGAGCCTGGAGCCTGTTTCAGTCTGTGACTCCCTCTCTCTCTGACCCTCCCCTGCTCACGCTGTCTCTCTCTCTAGAAATAAATAAAACATTAAAAAAAAAAAACCAGTATTAAAGGAGGGTTAGATATGGGGCGCCTGGGTGGCTTAGTCGGTTAAGCGTCCGACTTTCGCTTAGGTCATGATCTCACGGTTCGTGGGTTCGAGCCCCGTGTCGGGCTCTGTGCTGACTGCCAGCTCAGAGCCTGGAGCCTGTTTCAGTCTGTGACTCCCTCTCTCTCTGACCCTCCCCTGCTCACGCTGTCTTTCTCTCTCTCTCCTAGAAATAAATAAAAATCTAAAAAAATAAAAAATAAAAAAAAATGGAGGGTTAGATAGGGTGGTAGAGGGAGCAGGGTTGGCCATGGGTTTTTGAGCTGAGGGCTGGGTGAATGTGGTACATGGGATTTTGTCATGTAATTCTTGTTACTTTTATGAATGTTCAGAAGTCCCTAAATGTTAAAAAAAAAAAAAAAGTGGGAAGATAAGATAGAAACATTGAAGAAAAGATTCTACTGTTGAGTTTACTAATACATTCCCTTTTTTCTTTTTTTGGTATTACATTGTCCATGTAAGCACATTTTTATATTTACTATGAATATGTAATTTATTTTTGCATTTTTAAAATACATAATGCTCTGATTTCTTTCGTGTGTGTGTATGTGTGTTTACTATGTAGATTATTCCCTTTTTTGCTAATGTGAATGGGGTTAGCAATTTGGGGATATATTTTAATGGTTCTGTTGAATTTTCGTTTAGGCTAAACTAAAGTATATTGGTCCCTCTTACCCTTGGTACTTACTGCTTTATAGAACTTCAGGAAGCCCCCCAGATAATGAGCTACTGCTGATAGTTTTGTCACTTGCTATTTGACACAGTGCTGCAGTAGGAACTTACTCTTGCCAGTTTTTACTGAGGTTTCCCCACCTCTTTAAAATAAAAGCATCTTATAAAATTAAAAAAATGTTCCCGTTTCCCCAGTTCCATTCCTCTTAGGGTTATATATTTTTTCTGCCTGGCAGTAAATGTGGCTTAAAATTTTGGTTTTCTTTTATTTTAATTCTTTATTGCATTTTCAATTTCTCCACATTAATCATTCATTGCTTTTATTAAAACTGAATCATGAAATACTACAGGCATATAAAAGTATAAATTGTAACAAATATCCACGTACCTGGTACCAAGCTGAGAAAATAAAGCATTGCAGGTATAATAAAATTCCTTTGATGCTCTTTTTCCCTTTGCATGTAGAACCTTATCTTGAATTTTGTATTTGTCAGTTCATGTTTGTTTCTGTACTTTTGCTACATTTTGTATGTGTTCTTAAATAGTATAAATTTAATTACAGGTTTACATGTATCTCTTTTTTGCAAGCTGTGGTCTTTTTTTTTTTTAAGTTTATTTATTTTGAGAGAGAGCAAGAATTCCAAGCAGGGTCCACACTTTCAGTGCAGAGCCCAGGGTGGGGCTCAATCCCACATACCATGAGATCATGACTTGAGCTAAGATCAGTCGGATGCTCACTGACTAAGCCACCGAGGTGCCCCAAGCTTCTGTGTTTTCTTTTTACTTTTGTATAGCACACTTTGATAAATATTTTATTGAATGTTAGTAGGACATTCTTTGAAGTGGTTGTTCCAGTATAATCCCACAGTTATTACTTGAGAATTTCCATTGTTTTACATGCTTACTAACAACTGATATTCCAGATTTGTTTAATTTAAAAAATTTTTAATGTTTTATTTCTCAGAGAGAGAGACACTGTGAGCAGGGGAGGGTCAGAGAGAGAGGGAGACACAGATCTGAAACAGGCTCCAGGCTCTGAGCTGGCTGTCAGCACATAGCATGACACAGGGCTCAAACCCATGAATTACGAGATCATGACCTGAGCTGAAGTCGGACGCTTAACCGACTGAGCCATCCAGGTGCCCCTGATAATCCAGATTTATTAATTGGTGTTGTCAGATTTATTAATTCTTATTAATCTAAAAGGTATAAGATGATATTTCACTTCTTTTAAAAAAAAATTTTATTTTACTTAAAGGATTTTATTTTTAAATGTTTTATTTATTTCTAGGAGAGAGAGAGAGAGAGACAGCGTGAGCAGGGGAGGGTCAGAGAGAGAGGGAGTCACAGACTGAAACAGGCTCCGGGCTCTGAGCTGGCAGTCAGCACAGAGCCCGATGCGGGGCTTGAACCCACGAACCATGAGATCATGACCGAAGCGAAAGTCGGATGCTCAACCGACTAAGCCACCCAGACGCCCCAAGGATTTTATTTTTAAAAGATTTTATGGTGTCCACACCCAAAGTAGCACTCGAACTCAACTCCAAGATTAAGAGTCACATGTTCTTTGGACTGAGCCAGCCAGGTGCCCCTTATTTTGTTTTAATCAGGTTACCTTTACAATTT
The DNA here is from genome assembly GCA_017311185.1 of Proteles cristata cristata. Taxonomy (NCBI): domain Eukaryota; kingdom Metazoa; phylum Chordata; class Mammalia; order Carnivora; family Hyaenidae; genus Proteles; species Proteles cristata. Next base: position 131,562 of record JAESUZ010005362.1, read on the forward strand.
CGAGGAGTTCCTGGGGGTTGCTCAATCAGTAGAGTGTCTGACTCTTGATCTCAGCTCAAGTCTTGACCTCAGCGTTGTGAGGTTAAGCTCCACATTGGGCTGTGTGCTGGGTGTGAAGCCTTAAAATATTACAGTTTTGAAAGAGGGTCACTTCTTACCCCCTGACTTCTCAGGGATATGCCATGATTCCTTTTTAAGTTAAGAAATTGCCACATGGTTGTCTGTTTCTCAGTGAACTGCTTTCCGTGTGTTGTGACAATATGAAAGCTAATGGGATTTCTTTCTGTTCTTTTAAAGACTTACAATGAACATTTTTATAGCACATAAAAGCAAAAGTCCTTAGTGCCAGAATATTTGACACTTCATTTTTATATTTTATGTCTCTCCTAGGCTCCGAGCTCTGTCCAGTGGTGGGAGTATCACGTCCCCTCCTCTTTCTCCAGCTTTGCCGAAGTATAAGTTAGCAGACTATCGTTATGGTAGAGAAGAAATGTTAGCACTTTTCCTTAAAGATAACAAGGTAAGGAAAGAGTTCAGAATTAGGAATGAGATTTCATGGTATGTGTAGTGATACATTGGTAGATGAAGGACTTGTGGTTTTTCTCTTTTTTCTTGCTTTGAAACTTGTAGTGTCGACAGAGAATCTTCTAAGTGTAAGGATCTCGTATTTAAAAAAAAATTTTTTTTAACGTTTTATCTATTACTGAGAGAGAGAGAGAGAGAGAGAGACAGACACTGAGTAGGGGAGGGTCAGAGAGAAAGGGAGACACAGGATCTGAAGCAGCTCCAGGCTCTGAGCTAGCTGTCAGCACAGAGCCTGACGCAGGGCTCGAACCCACGAACCATGAGATCATGACATCCTGACCTGAGCTGAAGTCAGACGCCCAACCAACTGAGCCACCCAGGTGCCCCAGGATCTTGTATTTTGCACAGAGGACCTAAGATTTCATTACAGGAGTAGAAAGCTTCATGGAAACAGAATATTCAGCATTAATACTTTGTCTGAGTTCCTCTTATTGTCTCTTTCCTGTCCATTTCTATATCAGTTTGATGGCTGAGAAAAGAGGAATTTCTTCTCGTTATTGTACTTCGTACTCTTCAGTTAGCAGTGGGGAGTGAGGAGGGATTGCTGCTCCTCTTCTTTCCCTTCTTGCGTTAGACAATTATTAGTAAAATTATGTTACCACATTTATGTTTCTTTTAAGTGGTCAAAACCGAAACTGTAAAGTACACTTTCTGACTAGTGAGAGAGAATATTTTGTATTTTAAAAATATACTTTGTTTTTACTTTTATTAATGGATTTGGGATCTCAAATTTTAATGATGGTTGCTGAAGACAGATAAAATTGTTTATGAAACTCTATTCCTTGTGCCTTGAATTAAATGTGAGGATATTTACCCTTCCATTGTGTACTCTGGAATACCAGAGTTAATGCTGTATATCAAGTCTAAAGTGGTGGTCTGATGAGAGGAAGAAGAAGGTGACTGGAGTTGTTAATATTTGGTCTTTTCAGACTTTGTAAGTATTACCGTAGGTAATTGTGGTTGAATAAGCTTTATTCCATGTTGATAGTAATCACCAAGAGATAAACAGAAGATAATTTTTTCTTTTTTTGGTAAATTTTGTTAATGGAGGGATAGCATTAATTTCATGGTCATGTGTTTGGTCATACAGATACCTTCAGACCTTCTGGATAAAGAATTTCTGCCTATCCTCCAGGAGGAGCCCCTGCCTCCGTTGGCTCTTGTACCCTTTACAGAAGAAGAACAGGTTTGTGTCCAGCTTTGAGTTTTAGGTCAAACCCTTGTTCCTTCCCCTGAGTTATGAAAATAGGAAGTTATACCACTTAGGCCCTAGGCCCCTGCATCCCCACAGGTCTGCCTCCTGCTTTCTGTTTTCTTGATATGTGGATGCCTATCTTAGTAGACGGGATTCTATTTTAGTTCTGCAGTTTAAGTATTCTGTAGAGGTAAGAAAATGTTCTAGGTCTTTATGGATGATAGGAACATCCCTCATAATTTACTTGAGAGAGAATTTTTTGGGAGGTAGGACCTTCTTTTCAGAAAAATGTAGTTTTTCAGAAGTACTTGGCAACCTGAATTCTCAACAGTGCATTCTGCCACTAAAGGAAAATGTAGATTTTTCAGCCCAAAACGTGCTTAAAAACATGTAGTTCTGTCACTGATTTTTGTTTATGATATTGTGAGAAAGTTAGATTTTTGGGCTGGTAGGGAGATTTTGTGTTGTCTTCATTTATAGTGTGCTCTTTCCAAAAATAAAAGTTTCTGAATGGAACTTATGGTAATTGCTATAAAATGGAAAAAGAAGAGATTGTTGAAATGCTGGAATGCCACTGTAAATCAATCATCACTGCTTTTTAAAAAAATTTTTAAAAACAGCCTTTTCTTTAAGAAACAAATCAACAACAGTTTTACTTTTTAAAAAATTTTTATGTTTTTTAAAAAATTTATTTCTGAGTGAGAGTGAGAGACAGCATGAGCTGGGATGGGGGGTGGGGTGGGAGGGGAGTGAGAGAGGGAGGGAGATACAGAATCTGAAACAGGCTCCAGGCTCTGAGCTAGCTGTCAGCACAGAGCCCGATGTGGGGCTCGAACTCATGAACCATGAGATCCTGACCTGAGCCAAAGTTGGACGCTTAACTGACTGTGCCACCCAGGCGCCCTGTTTTTGTGTTTTTAAAAAATATTTAAATATTTCCTTTCCTTTTTAATAAATTTACATCTAGGTTAGTTAGCATATAGTGCAACAGTGTTTTCTGGAGTCGATTCCTTACTGCCTCTCACCCATTCAGCCCATCCCCCCTCACAACTTCTCCAGCAACCCTTTGTTTGTTCTCCATATTTAAGAGTCTCTTATGTCTTGTCCCCCTCCCTGTTTTTATATTATTTTTACTTCCCTTCCTTTACGTCCATCTGTTCTGTATCTTAAATTCCTCATATGAGTGAAGTCATATGGTATTTATTTTTCTCTAATTTCACTTAGCATAATACCCTCCAGTTCCATTCATGTAGTTGCAAATGGCAAGATTTCATTCTTTTTGATTGCTGAGTAATATTCCATTGTGTGTGTGTGTGTGTGTGTGTGTGTGTGTGTGTGTGTGTGTGTGTATACACACACCACATCTTTATCCATTCATCTGTTGTTGGACATTTGGGCTCTTTCCATACTTTGGCTATTGTTGCTAGCACTGCTATAAACATTGGGGTACACGTGCCCCTTCGAAACAGCATACCTATATCCCTTGGATAAATACCTAGTAGTACAAATGCTGGGTTATAGGGGGTTCTCTATTTAATTTTTTGAGGAACCTCTATACTGTTTTTCAGAGTGACTGCACCAGTTTGCATTCCCACCAGCCGTGTAAAAGAGATCCTCTGTCTTTGCATCCTCGCCAACATCTGTTGTTGCCTGAGTTATTAATGTTGGCCATTCTGACAGGGGTGAGGTGATATCTCTTTGTGGTTTTGATTTGCATTTCTTTGATGATGAGCGATGTTGAGCATTTTTTCATGTGTTGGTTGGCCATCTGGATGTCATCTTTGGAGAAATGTCTATTCATGTCTTTTGCCCACTTCTTCACTGGATTATTTGTTCTTTGGGTGTTGTGTTTGATTAAGTTCTTTATAGATTTTGGATACTAACCCTTTATCTGATATGCCTTTGCAAATATCTTCTCCCATTCCATTGGTTGCCTTTTAGTTTTGCTGATTCTTTCCTTCACTGTGCAGAAGCTTTTTATTTCGATGAGGTCCCAATAGTTCATATTTACTTTTGTTTCCCTCGCCTCTGGCGATGTGTTGAGTAAGAAGTTGTGTGCCTGCTTTCTCCTCTAGGATTTTGATTGCTTCCTGTCTTAACATTTAGGTCTTTTATCCATTTTGAGTTTATTTTTGTGTATGGTGTGAGAAAGTGGTCCAGGTTCATTTTTCTGCATTTCTCTGTCCAGTTTCCCCAGCACCATTTGCTGAAAAGACTGTCGTTATTCCATTGGATATTCTTTCCTCCTTTGTCAAAGATTAGTTGGTCCATCCATTGATCTGAGTGTCTGTTTTTGTGCTAGTACCATATTGTTTTGATGATTACAGCTTTGTAATACATCTTTAAATCTGGGATTGTAATGCCTCCAGGTTTGGTTTTCTTTTTTAAGATTGCGTTGGCTATTTAGGGCCTTTTTTGGTTCCACACAAATTTTAGGATTGTTCTAGCTCTGTGAAGAATGCTGCTGTTATTTTATAGGTATTGCATTGAATATGTAGATTGCTCTGGGTAGCATTGACATTTTAACAATATGTGTTCTTCCTATACAAGAGCATGGAATATTTTTCCATTTTTTTGTGTTGTCTTCAATTTCTTTCTTAAGCTTTGTACAGTTTTCAATGTATAGATTTTTTCACCTCTTTGGTTAGATTTATTCCTAGGCTTTTTATGGTTTTTGGTGCATGATTCTTTTTATTTTCTTAAACACACAGGTATGGGTTATGTAATGTGAGTATTGCTACATTTGTTTCTGTAGTATCTTAAGCCCTTTTGCGCTCTTATTGACAGCAAATCAGAGGTCTCATTTTTATGCAGCCCTCCAGCTCTTGGTTTTTACATTTTGGTCAAAACGTTAGCTGTGATACTTGTTTTTTTTTTTTTCCCCCAATATTTTTATTTCTAGGAGAGAAAGAGAGACAGCATGAGCAGGGGAGGGTCAGAGAGAGAGGGAGTCACAGACTGAAATAGGCTCCAGGCTCTGAGCTGGCAGTCAGCACAGAGCCCGAAGCGGGGCTCGAACCCACGAACCGCGAGATCATGACCCAAGCGAAAGTCGGACGCTTAACCGACTAAGCCACCCAGGTGCCCCTGTGATACTTGTTTTTAATTTGTATCTCACTAATCACTAGCAGCTTGGTCATCTTTTCACATGTTCATGGCCACTGTGATGTTTGATTTGCTTGTGTTATTTTCCCATTTTTTTTACTGGATTGTGATTCCATAATTTTTTATATATTCTTTATCATCAATAAAATCTTACTGTTTTTTGGAGCACCTGGGTGGCTCAGTTGGTTGGGCATCTAACTCTGTTTCAGGTCATGAGCTCATGGTTCGTGAGTTTGAGCCCCATGTCAGGCTCTGTGCTGATAGCTCAGAGCCTGGAGCATGCTTCGGATTCTGTGTCTCCCTCTCTCTCTCTGCCCCTTCCCCACTTGTGCTCTGTCTCTTTCTCAAAAATGAATACATGTTAAAAGAATTAAAAAAAAAATCTTACTTTTAAAAAAAATAAAAGGTACTCCTATTCATTGTAGAAAATACAGAAAGGTATAAAGGAGAGACTGTCACCCATAAACTCACTATGTAGAGATATTACTTTTTAACATTTAATATGTTTATTGCCATTTGTTTCCTTTGTGTATTTTTAGTTGTCAAAATATAGGAATACAGACTGAATCCAACAGCATATTAAAAGAATTACACACTATGAATGACCAAGTGGGACTTATCATTAGAATACAAATGTGGTGCAACACAAGGAAAATCAGTGTAGTCACTTGACCATCTCAGTTAGCACAGAAAAAGCAATTGCCAAAATCACTTTTCTTTATAAAACTGTCAGTGAACCGGCAATAGAAGAGACCTTCATCAGTGTGATTAAAGGCATTTATGAGAAACCCACAGCTAACCTCATTCCCAGTTGTGGAATACTGAAAGCTTTTCCCGTAAAATTGGGAACAAGACAAGGTTACCTGCTTTTACTACTGATATCCAACATCGTGCCTGAGCAGTTAGTCTAGAAAAAGACATAAAGACCTCTAAAAAGGAAAAGGGGGCACCTGAGTGGCTCAGTCAGTTGAACATCTGACTTTGGCTCATGTCATTTTCTCGCAGTTTGTGAGTTTGAGCCCCACAGTAGGCTCGCTGTTGACAGTGCACAGCCTGCTTTAAACCCTGTCTCCCTCTCTCTGCCCCTGCTCTGCTTGCTCTCTCTCTCTCAAAAATAAACTTATAAAAAAAACAAAAAGAGAAGAAGTAAAACCTTATCTGTTTTCAGGTGACATGATCCTACATGTAGAAAATCGTAAAGAATCCACATACAGAAAACTATTAGCACTAATAAATGAATTCAGCACAATTGTAGGGGCAGGATCGACACAATCAGTCTGTAAAGGGAATTATGAAAATAGTTTCATTTACAGTAGCATCAAAAACAATAAAATACATAGTAATAGATTTAACCAAGGGGATATAAGACTTTTACATAAAAAACTACAAAATAATGTTGAAAGAAATTAAAGAAGATCTAAATAAGTGAGAAGCCATCAGTGTTCGTTCAGTCTTGGAAGACTTAATATCGCTAATTGATCTGTTGGTGCAGTCTCCATCAAAATTCCACTGGCTTTTGGGGTATAAATTGACAATCTGGTCTTAAAATTCATACAGAATTACAAGAGACCCCATGTAGTCAAAATAGTTTTGAAAAAACAAAAAAACAAAAAAAACCTGGGGTGGCTCAGTCAGTTAAGCGTCAAACTTCGGCTCAAATCAGGATCTCACTGTTTCTGGGTTTGAGCCCCACGTTGGGCTCTGTGCTGACAGATAGCTCAGAGCCTGGAGCCTGCTTCAGATTCTGTATCTCCCTCTCTCTCCGGTCCTCTCCTGCTCACGCTACCTCTCTTTCTCAGAAATAAATAAAAACATTTAAAAAATTTAAAAACAAAAACAAAATTGAAGACTCATACTTCCTGACTTCAGAACTTTACTACAAATCTACAGGGATCACAACTGCGGAAGAAGGACAGACATACAGGTCAGCGGAATAGAAGTCCAGAGATAACACCAAATTGTTCCGTACACTAAGTTGCTTTTAAGAAACTTTGTATGAGGATCTCTTATTTAAATGATGTCATAGCTATAGCATGTTGCTATTACTTTTGCGGTGTTCAGTATTTTTATTTTCCAGATTTATTTATGCATTTATTGTTTAAGGAATAAGGCATAAGTTACATGGTTTCAAAATAAAAATCTACAGAACAGTATATAATAGGAAATTGCTTCCCCATCCCTCCCCTCAGCCACCAGCGTCCCTTTCCTAAAAGCAGCTAGTGTTGGCAGTTTGTTGTATATTTTTCCAAGTAAATATTAAATATGTCTTCCCCTGGGTACCTGGAGGGCTCAGTCAGTTAAGCGTCTGACTTCGGCTCAGGTCATGATCTCACAGCTCCTGGGTTTGAGTCCCACATTGGGCTCTGTGCTGACAGCTCAGAGCCTGGAGCCTGCTTCAGATTCTGTCTCCCTGTCTCTCCGCCCCTCCCCTGCTTGCTCTCTTACTCTCAAAAATAAACATTAAAAAAATTATTAAAAAAAAAAAAAAAACCAGGGGCGCCTGGGTGGCTTAGTCGGTTAATCGTCCGACTTTCGCTTAGGTCATGATCTCGCGGTTCGTGGGTTCGAGCCCCGCGTCGGGCCCTGTGCTGACAGCCAGCTCAGAGCCTGGAGCCTGTTTCAGTCTGTGACTCCCTCTCTCTCTGACCCTCCCCTGCTCATGCTGTCTCTCTCTCCTAGAAATAAATAAAACATTAAAAAAAAAAAAAAAAAAAAAAAAAAAAAACCAGACCCAAAGTTGATGCTCAGAAAATTTGGTCACTATTTTGGTTTGGCATTTCCCCTGAATATATCTCTCAGTTTGAGAGGCAGGACTTTTTATATAGCTGCTACCTGATTTACATTGTTGTAATTTATTTGTTTATTAATTTTTTAAATGTTTATTTATTTTTGAGAGAGAGAACAAGAGAGTGAGCGGAGGTGGGTCAGAAGGAGAGAGGGAGACACAGAATCTGAAGCAGGCTCCAGGCTTTGAGCTGTCAGCACAGAGTCCAATCTGGGACTCAAACCCCGAAACTGTGAGATCATGACCTGAGCAGAAGTTGAACTCTTAACCAACTGACCCACTCAGGCGTCCCAAACATTGTTGTATTTTATTTATGTGATGTCAGTCAAAATTATATATTCATTTTTAATAGATAATATATGTATATATTTAAAAAATTTAAAAAGTACATTGATATATATAAAAAAATTTTGAAAGTACATAGAGTGAAAAGCAAATCTATGAGTCACTGTAATTCTGTCTTATTGTTCCTTAGAAGTAGCCACTGTTTCCTCCCAGGGGTAGTTAATATATCTGTATCTACTTAAATATTTGTTCTTGTAGAAAAGCCCAGCTAACCCTAAATGGCAGCATACTTTACTATTTTCACCTGTGCATCTATTGAGGAGATGATAGCACATTTTAGATTTTAATGTGTCAAACACTGTTTTAAGCACTTGTCTTATACTGGGTTAAGTGCAGGCAGCAACCCAGGAGGTAAATGTAAATATTGTTCCTATCCACTTTATCTAGATGAGGAAAATGAGGCACAGAGAAGTGGAATAAAAGAACCAAAATACAGTCCCAGGCAGTCTGGCCTTTCCATGTGCTTTACTACAGCAGTGCTTTCTGCCTTTATATGTTTGGTTGATCATATGAAATTGCAGTTTTTGTGGGTCAAAAATGACCAATTAGCAATTTTATATGGTTCAACCTAATAAATAGAGTGGCCTGTATTTTTTTTTTTTTAATGTTTTATTTGTTTCTAGGAGAGAGAGAGAGACAGAGACAGAGACAGAGACAGAGAGACAGCGTGAGCAGGGGAGGGTCAGAGAGAGAGGTAGTCACAGACTGAAACAGGCTCCAGGCTCTGAGCTGGCAGTCAGCACAGAGCCCGATGCGGAGCTCGAACCCACGAATCGCGAGATCATGACCTAAGCGAAAGTCGGACGCTTAACCGACTAAGCCACCCTGGCGCCCCAAGTGGCCTCTATTTTTAAAACAACTGCATAGAACTCCACATGCAGATGGCCATGATTTTTTTTTTTTTTTTAGTTAAGCGTTGTGGCCTGTGTGGGGTTTGAACACATGATCCCAAGGTCAAGAGTCTCCTGCTCCTACTGACTGAGTCAGCCAAGCACCCCACATAAATTTTAAATTCTTCCCCTTGGTTGATACTTAGGCTGTTCCCAAGTTTGATTTTACAAACAAGATCTTTCTGCTTTTGGGAGTTTTCACATGTACAGGAGGAATTGTGTCAAAGAAAATAGACATTAAAAATTTTTTTTAATGTTTATTTGAGAGGGAGAGAGACAGAGTATAAGCAGGGAGGGACCGAGAGAGAGAGAGAGAGAGAGAGAGAGAGAGAGAGGGAGACACAGAATCCGACACAGGCTCCAGGCTGACAGCTCAGAGCCTGACGGGGGGCTCCTACTCACAAACTCTGAGATCATAACCTGAGTCAAAGTTGGACCCTTACCTGACTGAGTCACCCTGGTGCCCCAAAGGCTATAGACATTTAAATATAAAACTTCCAGAAATTGCTTTCCACAGATGATAGAATTTTGCATTTTTAGCTGTTGTGTGTGAGGCTGTAGGAAAGCATGTGCAAGTTTCCCTGCACCCCGTTGATGGGTACATTTGAGGTGTATACATGTTTGGTAATGTGTTCACCTGCATGGGATCCTGGCATTAATTAGTGGAGATAATTCTGAGCTCTGTTTGTCCAATGTTATATTAATCTAGATTTTGGGACTTCATAGCCTTGCTTAATTGTGTTTCTAGAGGCACTATTCTGTAACTTCCCTGGTTACTCTGTGCTATGTAAGTTAAGGTACGTTCATGCATTTGTTTCAACCAGCTCTTTAAAAATTATTATTAGGTACGTTTTATTAAAATATAGCTTGAAGTAAGTGTGTTTGAGTTGGGTATTTTCCTCTAAATTTTAGTTAATGATTAAACCTTTAATCTTGAGGTTTGAAGTTACGGGTTTAGGGGCGCCTGGGTGGCTTAGTCGGTTAAGCGTCCGACTTTCACTTAGGTCATGATCTCGCGGTTCGTGGGTTCGAGCCCCGCGTCGGGCTCTGTGCTGACTGCCAGCTCAGAGCCTGGAGCCTGTTTCAGTTTGTGACTCCCTCTCTCTCTGACCCTCCCCTGTTCATGCTGTCTTCCTCTCTTCTAGAAATAAATAAAACATTTAAAAAAAAAAATGAAGTTACGGGTTTATATGCTTATATACCTATAAAACTAAAAGGAAAAAAAATATTACAAATTTCTAAAATTTACTTAAACAAATTGTAATAAATAAAATTCTGAGAAAGACAACTGATGAGGAAGGTAGTGAGAAAATGACCTGTATATTAAAACAAGAAATTCAGTAGAGAAAAAAGTTTTTTAACCAGTTACATGTTGATTTCCTCAGAAGAGGTATAGACATCACATTTCATTTGATTTTGAATTGAAACTACAGATGGGGACTTCACGGTGTAAACACAGTTTGGATGTTAATTATCAGTTGAATTGCAAAATTCTCTTCACCTGAACTCTTTAGCCTTGCTTTCTGTCCGTCCAGCAGCAGGGTCCTGAGCTGCAGCCTTGCGCACGTTACTTTGTCTTCATTGTGTGCCTCTGTGTGTTTGCCTAGGTGTCTGCTAGGTTCTGAGTGCGTAGAAAGTATTCCTGTGAGGGGATAGTCATTTATTTATGATTCTTGTCATTTTATTAAATACAGCTTGGAGTTACTAATTCACATTGGTGAGTAGAATGAGGCAAAAATGATCATTTTCCTTTTTATTGTGCTACTCTTTTTACCTTTCATTAGTTAAGGAATACTTTCAGGGGCACCTGGGTGGCTCAGTTGATTAAGAATCCAGCTCTTGATTTTGGCTCAGGTCCTGATCTCATGGTTCATGAGATTGAACCCCAAGTCAGGCTCTGTGCTGATCATAGGAAGCCTGCTTGGGATTTTCTCTCTCCTCTCTGCCTCTACCCTGCTTGTGCTCTGTCTCTCTCTCTCAAAATAAATAAATCAGTCAACATGGTTTTCTATTTCTTTGTGTCTTCTTCAATTTCTTTCATAAGCTTTCTATAGTTTTCAGTATACAGATCTTTTACCTCCTTGGTTAGTTTTATTCCTAGGTATCTTACGGTCTTTGGTGGTATTGTAAATGGGAATAATTTCCTTGATTTCTCTTTCTGCTGCTTCATTATTAGTGTACAGAAATGCAACTTGATTTCTGTACATTCATTTTATATCCTGTGATTTTACTGAATTCACACTTTAGTTCTAGAAGCTTTTTGTTGGAGTCTTTTGGGTTTTCTGTCTAGAGTATAATGCAGTGAAGAAATGGGTGGAAGACATGAATAGACACTTTTCCAAAGAAGAAATCCAGACAGCTAATAGACACATGAAAAGATGCTCAGTATCATTCATCATCAGAGAAATGCAAATCAAAACTACAATGAGATACCACCTTACACCTGTGAGAATGGCTAAAATTAATAACTCAGGAAGCAACAGATATTGTCCAGGATGTAGAGAAAGAGGAACCCTTTTGCATTGTTGGTGGGAATGCAAACTGGTGTAGCCACTCTGGAAAACAATATGGAGGTTCCTCTAAAACCTAAAGATAGAACTATCCTGTCATCCAGCAGTTGCACCACTAGGTATTTTTTCAGAGGATACACGAGTACTGCTTTGAAGGGGCATGTGCTCCCCAGTGTGTATAGCAGTGCTGTCAACAATAGCCAAAGTATGAAAGAGCCCAAATGTCCATTGACTGATGATTGGATAAAGAAGATCGATCTATGTGTATACACACACACACACACACACACACACACACACACACACACACAAATACAAATACTATTTGGTGACCAAAAAGAATGAAATCTTGCCATTTGTAACAATTTGGATGGAACTGGAGGGTATTATGCTAAGTGAAATAAGTCAGAGAAAGACAAATACCATGTAATTTCACTCATGTGGAATGTAAAAAACGACAGATGATCATAAGGAAAGGGAAGGAAAAATGAAATAAAAACAGGGAGGCACATCCTTAGAGACTCAAATGCAGAGAACAGGGTTGCTGGAGGGGAGGGGAGTGGGCTAAATGGGGGATGAGCAGTAAGGTGGGCACTTGTTGGGATGAGCTTATTTATTTCTGTGAGAGAGAGAGAGAGAGGCCATGAGCAGGGGAGGGTCAGAGAGAGAGACACACACACACAGAATCTGAAACAGGCTCCAAGCTGTGAGCTAGCTGTCGGCACAGGGCCTGACGCGGGGCTCGAACCCACGAACCATGAGATCATGACCTGAGCCAAAGCTGGATGCTTAACCCACTGAGCCACCCAGGTGTCCCGAAAAAAATTAAAAAAAAAAAAAAAAAAAAAAAGATAATAAAGTATCCTTTCAAACCGGATTTCTTTTACCAAGTTTATTATGGTGTGTATTTATCCCATCTGCCTCTGGATACATATAGCGTTTAGAGTTTATTTAATATTTCCTCACAGAACCTAACAAGATAAAAGGCATTGGTTGTCATTGTTTCTTGATTTGAAATGTTAGTTTGAGATTTTCAGGTAAAATCAGGTTTTGGATCATCTTAGGATGTTGTGTAGTTATGGTTTCCCATTGTTTATAATAATGAGATGCCGTTTCATAGTTGGAAGGGGGAATGGGGCGAAGCAACATGCAATTTTATCTGTTTTATCCTTTTTCTTTTGTTCTTTTGTTTTGTTTTGTTTTCGACAGAGAAACTTTTCCATGTCTGTTAACAGTGCTGCCGTCCTGCGGTTGACAGGACGAGGAGGCGGAGGAACAGTGGTGGGGGCTCCTAGAGGTCGAAGTTCCTCAAGAGGGCGAGGTGAGCTCCCGCGTGGAAGACACTGGAGGAAAAGGAGAGAGAAGTCACTCGAAACATATTTTATTACTTGAGTTTTAAAAGACTGCTTTTTGACATTAACTATGTGCTAAGTGTCCTGAATGTTTATTTTCTGAATCATTTCTCAGTGTATCTCCTCCACACACACAGCCCCTGCCCCCCTCCCGATTTGGAGCAGAGGAGGGTAATTCTTGAGTGTGAGGGATTCTAGATGGTCCTGGTTAACTGGCACATCCTCATTCATATTCCTCATCCCCAGGGAGCCGTGCACTTGAGCCATAGCTCCTTGCAGTGCCTGGGCTGCCGGAGCAGCGGCAAAGTTCCAGCTGGCCTCCGTGACACACGGTCTTCGCGAGGCTGTGTGCGAGGAGTGTCCCCATTCAGACAGAAGCCTAGTACAAGCTCTCTGTCTTGTCAGTGCTAGGGCTGTTTCAGAGGGTAGAGCAAAAAATAGTTAGGCAGCAGTCAACTTATTTAACCTACTGTTTTGTAGATTTGTGTCTCAGAAGAATTATTCTGTTGATACTACTTTCGGCTTCCGGTTTTGTTTTCATTGATTTTCTGCAACATAAAGCCATTTTGAATGTTTGTAGTATAAGTATTCAGCATTTACTTCTTAAGTTGGTTAAATCATCGCAATAGTCTAGACATAACCTTGTAATGTTTTGAAGAAGTGCTTCAGAAGTGGAAGAATTGTGTATCTACAAATCCAGAGGCCATTGTTTCCGCATACCACCCCACCCAGGGTGGTGTGATCAACGGTGAGGAATATCTGAATTCTTTTTTCTTAAAGTGCCTTATGAATAGAATAATTTATACCTAGTCTTTATATAGAGGCCATGTTAGGTTCTGCACTCCTGTGAAGAGGCTACTTTCAGTCCCATTCACAATGTGGGAATTCAGGGGCGTCTAGGTGGCACAGTCGGTTAAGCATCTGAGTTTTGATCTCAGCTCAGGTCGTGATCTTAACATTTCATGAATTTGAGCCTCACATCGGGCTCTGCCTGGAGCCTGCTTGGGATTCTGTCTCTCCATCTCTCTGACCCTTCCTCACTTGTGCACTCTCTTTCTCTCTTTCTCTCCCAAAATAAATAAACTTAAAAAATTTTTAGGGGGTGCCTGGGTGGCTTAGTCGGTTAAGCGTCCGACTTTCGCTTAGGTCATGATCTCGTGGTTCGTGGGTTCGAGCCCCGCGTCGGGCTCTGTGCAAACTGCCAGCTCAGAGCCTGGAGCCTGTTTCAGTCTGTGACTCCCTCTCTCTCTGACCCTCCCCTGCTCACGCTGTCTCTCTCTCCTAGAAATAAAAAAAAAAAAAAAAAAAATTTTAGGATGTAGGAGTGCAGATGTGAATAATGATGGGACAGCTAAAGCTCTCCACTTGTAGGCCACTTACTGTTAGCAAGGTATACATGGTTTTTCCTTCTGGATTTGTCAGTTTTTAGAACAGTAGTTTTTAACCTGGGGACTTGCAGTCGGATCCTGGGTGGTGAGATTTAGGCATCTGTGTGCTACAAAAGCTCCACATACCATTCAGATTTCCACGTGTAATTCGGTTCTGTGGGTCCAGAATTCATCAGAGGGCTCTGTGTCGTGGCCGTGTGGTGGCAGGGGTGATTTGGAGATGGCTCTGGACTAGTGCTTGGGTGTTCCCTGTGATTTTCTGTGGCGGGCTGGCAGCAGGGCGGGGTTGCACTCAAGCGGCTTTGTTTCCGGTGCTTTTTTGGGTAAGTTGTACAGAGACCCCACCCCCCTTATTCAAGAAGCGTGGTGCACAAGCTGGCACTTTATGAGTCTCAAGTGATCACTAATTTTGTATGCTATAGATATCAAGCAGTCTCCCTCAATACTCTTTAAAAAATTCCATATCTAGAAACAGCTGAAGGATTGGTAAATTTCTCCCTTCTTTCTGATTCTTTAAAGTGGAGGGTTATCCAATAGTGTCTATATTCAGAATTTAAACTGGACATGTGCAAAAGATAGATACTGTGAGAGAAGCAGTGACTCAACGTTGATGGGAACAAATGGTATGAAACTAGTCAAATGAATGAACTCACCTTGTGAAAAACAGTTCTAACAGTGTTGTCCCAAATGTGATTTGTTTTCTAATGATTTCATAAGACCATTAATCTGGTTTTGTTTTCTTTAGTTAGTACTTAATTTTAACTTGTTGGTTAAGTAATGATTATTAGGGCTTTTTTTTTTTTCCATGAGCAAAGCTAACATTAGATTGTTATTTTGGCTCTTTTTAACTTGAGATTTTGATGTGAAAATTGATTGACTTCTAGACTTCTAAATATGATGAAATACACAAAAAAACATCAGTGGAAAAACTGTAAAATGTCATCTTTCTATTTTATCTGGTTAAGGTGTTCAGCAATATGACAAATCCACACAGCTGTCAGCCACTTGTCTTTATCATCAATAAAAGGAAGTAATATATTTTAATCCCGCAAAAGAGTTTGGTGAAATCTCAGACAACAGGACAGTCCTTTGAGTATTTAGCTGTGTGAGAGATTCATCGTGTTATGTGTATTGCTGCTTATGTGAGAATTGTATTTAGAGATGATTGCGGTCCTTATAAACTGGAAACCTCTAGAATCGGATTCCTTTTTTGTGTCTCCTTATAAAGCTTTAGTCTGATAAGGAGGACCAGTACCAGTGCTAATACACTTGGCAGAAAATATTTTTGTCTGTGGTTTGCTTGTTTTTCTGGCAACCTGAAGGGTATTTTTCATATTTAGGTTTCTAAAATAAAATACTTTTTCAAGGTGCTTGGTACTGGTTTACCTAAGAAAATTGTTCTCTTCAAAAGAGGGTGCTTTCACCCCCAAAATCATCATTGTAGGAGATCACCCCCATTTTACATAACACTTGACATTATACTGTTTAAGGATTTTAAATAAAATGCCTACTTTTGCAGTATCTCTTCAAAAGCAGGGTTTCCCAACCTCTGGGCTGGTGTTCACTGGTATCTGTTATTGTAAGGATATTACTAATGAGTAATTATGTTATTATAAAGGACTGGGAATCTGTACGTGCATCAGGCATTGTCTAAAGACTAAATTATATTATTGTACACATTTGATACTGTATTTCAATTAACGTCCATCTTTTTTGATTAATAGAATGTAGATTTATTTTTTAAAAAAATGTATACATTTCCTAAAGAGAGAGGTACTGAAACTGGGGAGTCAACTTTAACTTCATATAAAGTTAGATTGACAAAACTGGGAGGTAACTTTAGGATTATTATAATTTAAGCCTAGTTTTCACCTCCATGTTACAGAGGAAGAAATAGGTTACCTAGACTACTTAATGAGGGTACCCATTGTTCTTACGAGTACCCATATACAATTTTGTGCATTTCATAATAAGGATGCATAAAAGTACAAGTATATTCTGAGCCAGGTTTTGAATTATTATAAGCAGAAAGAAATCCTATGTGGATATTTAAAATAATTATTTAACTCACTTGTATTTAGCTTTGGAATGCATTCTTTTGTTCGTAATTCATCATCATTTTGCTTTGGGTGCTTTTACTCTCTTAAAAAAGCGAGCTACGGATGACGACTAAGATTTTATCTAAGTAAAAGTACAGCTCCAAACTCCCCACCCTTTACCAGATTTCTGATCTGTGTGTTGGATACAAAGGGTGCATGTTAGTTTAGAAAACCTCACATTGTACAGAAGATAAAATGCTAAAACGTTCATATTGCTTTCTGCCCCCAGAGCACCCATTGGATGTATATTCCTCCTTTTTTTTTTTTTTTTTAAATGTTTTATTTCTAGGAGAGAGAGAGAGACAGCGTGAGCAGGGGAGGGTCAGAGAGAGAGGGAGTCATAGACTGAAACAGGCTCCAGGCTGTGAGCTGGCAGTCAGCACAGAGCCCGACGCGGGACTCGAACCCACGAACCGCGAGATCATGACCTAAGCAAAAGTCGGACGCTTACTCGACTAAGCCACCCAGGGGTCCCAATGTAGATTTCTTTTAATGTCAGTGTTTTATCTTCTGTGGCTTCATGTTCTAGCAAATTATCAGAATTTATTTAGGTCATTTCTGGTATTTCAGATTGCAATGAACATTACATATATATTTTATATATATATATATATATGTATTTGCATGTTTGTGTATTTCTATCAGGATAAACTGTGGTTAAAATCATTGAGTCAGATTTTGATAGATCTGACCCAATTGACTTCAGTGAAGACAAGTTTACATTTGAACATTTAGAACCTCTCAGTCTCTGCATACAGAACATTCTTCATTAGCTCTGTGGTACAAATTGAGTCCTGATGTTTTTCTTCCTTGAAGACTTGAGCAAAGGGGAAAGAGTGCTTTTATTACTGTGGAATATCCTTTAAGGAGTTAGTTTCCAAAATTGATAGAGTTGGCCCTATTAAAGTATCCTTTCTTTGGCGTTAGATAAATTATTTTAACATTTGTGCTTTGCCTTTGTATATTTTATCTACTCTCTTCTGAAGCTCTCCAAATCCTTCATTTTTGTTGAAAATAATCCAATAAAAGGTCCAATTTGTATTAATAGTTTACTGATCTTCTTAGAATTTTACTATTAAACTTTTTATTAAAGAACTTAATGTTGACACTCTTTCTTATTCAGGACTGGGACTCTTCACACCTGGTTTCTAACTTGTTTCTTTCAATCTCCTGTGCTTAGCCTCCTCACTGCTGTTGTTGGTCTCTCAGGTAAAGACCGTCAGGCCTTAAATGTTTAAGTGTGGACTTCCTCTTTGTGTAGAGACAGGACTCAGAGATTAATCTTGGATGTTGAATATGTGCCAAATACTGACTTCTGAGTATCATTTTTTCTGTTTTCTTATTTTCAGGCAGAGGCAGAGGTGAATGTGGTTTCTACCAAAGAAGCTTTGATGAAGTAGAGGGTGTGTTTGGTCGAGGAGGTGGCAGGGAAATGCATAGGTCACAGAGCTGGGAGGAAAGGTAACTAAAGGGTCCAGATCTTAGTATAAAGGTTTCTGCTTTCTCCAGAGGAAATGCTTTTTTGTATAGTTATAAGATCTCATTTAAAAATGCTTTTAATTATTGAGTATCAAGATGTATGTTAGAAAGTTTTAAATGATCCCTATTTAAAGGAAGAAGCATTCTAGATAAATAGGTTAATATGTTAGTACCAGCTTGGATACTTCATAGTCAGTCAGGTTTGCTATTTTATTAGTGTTCAGTGAGAGGCATTGACAATTGACATTACTTTTTGTTGCTATTTGGCAAAGCATCTACTCTATTCTTTGTGACTTTATATGATGTCCGTTGATGAGCGAGGGCAGTTCCACAAAGTTGTATGTACAGACATGTCTACTGTGATAATGTTTACAATATAATTGGAAACAAGCCAAACACCTTAATATCAGCATGGTTTCTTATGTAATGGTATATCCACACAATAGAATATTCTGTAAGCATTAAAAGTTAGGATGATTTTGAAAATATTCAATGATGTGGGAAAATACATGCTAAAAGTAGTACATAAAACTGTGTATAGTGTGTATCTAAAGTAAAGCATGTATCTAATTAAAAAATATCTAATTTTAAAAAAGAACATTTCTGGGTCAGTAGAAGCTAGCTTTTGTTAAGTGAGATAGTGGATATTTTTGTTTTATCTTTGTGCTTTTCTGTATTTTCCAAATGTTGGGCAATAACCGTTTATTTTTACAATTTGAAAAAGAAGGCAATGCTATTAAGGAAAGATAGAGCAGTGGTTGTCGTGTATGGGAAATATTACTCTCAAGTACTGTTTGAAACTTATTTTATCTTTTCTAGAGGTGACAGACGTTTTGAAAAACCAGGACGAAAAGATGTAGGTAAGGCTTTCTTACTATTTTGAAGTATTTTTGTCTGGACTTCCATGATAATTAGTTTCTAAAAGGCTCACATGTAAGAATACATTTATTAAAAATTGACTCAGTTACCTGTGCCTGTCCAGTAGATGGGGTTGTAGCATTGCTTGCATTTGTAATTCTGTGGTTATTTGGTGGCTCTTGCACGAAACCAGGGGTGATGATTTACATGATTTAACTTTTTAAGTCTATGTGTTCTCTGCAAGGCATATATTCTTTATTAAGGCTGTCTTGTGAATGGAAATTTTAAGTTAGGAACCAATTTGTTAACTCCTTTTCTAATGTAGATATATCACACAGGGTGAGAAGAAATAGGGAAAAAGCTAGAATGCTTGTTTTTGTGTCAGAGAGCAAATTCTAAAACTATGAATGTTCTTACTTTAGTCTTTTGTTATTGATCTGGACTTTTGATGTATAATATTTGTTTTTTTCTTGTTTTGAGATGAGAATAGTCAAAATAAATTGTAGTTAAGATAGCCACTGATTTCAAAGGAACATCATAAGAGAACAAGATTTCAGTCAGTGTTTGTGAGGAATTAGTCATAGTTTATATAGTAAAGAGTCTATAATGTTAAGATGGGCTTTTTTGACTGATTAAAGGTCCTGCCTTCCAAAGTGCCAATAGGTATTAAGGTCAGAGAGGAAAAATAAATGTCAGTTTACAGTAACATTGGATTTATTTATTTATTTATTTATTTGAGAGAATGCGCGCATGTGCACGTTTGAGTAGGGGAAGGTCAGGGAGCAGAGAGAGGGAGAGAGAGAATCCCAAGTGGGCTCCACTCTGTCAGCATGGAGCCTGATGCAGGGCTCAAACCCATGAATTGTGAGATCATGACATGAGCTGAAGTTGGATGCTTAACTAACTGAGCCACTCAGGCACCCTAACATTGGAGTTACGAAAATTACCTTGCAAGTTCTAAATTCTTGGAACTACCAGAAAAGTTCTCCAGAGCATGATTATATCTGAGAATAGAAAGCATTTGTCAGAAATCTATGTTAAATATGTAAATGTCATTTACAGACCGATTTGCAGATTTTTTAAAACACTGAATAGTCAATTTGGCATCACTGTTTTCATACCAATTCATTTTAACATGAGTTACTTAAATTTCTCATTTATTAACATGGCATTGGAAATTGTCAATTGTATTTATATTAACGAAAAGCCATTAAATGAGTGTAGCCCCAAGAAATCTGGAACAGACTGGGTACATAAGTTACTGCTAGCTGAATGGCTTTGTTTGTATTGTAGACTGTTGGATAAAAATTATTTTGGAGGATTTTTTGGGACCTCTGCTCCCATCCTTGTCTGATTTAATACTTTTGCCAGTGAGCCAGTGAATATGGAGAAACAAGGGGTAAAGAGTATAGGATTTTGAATCAGAAGGTCACTGGTAATCTAAGCTCAGATATTCAGTAGTCTCATAATAAGTGCAGGCAAGAATGCCTTACAGAATTTTTAGGATTAAGTAAGAGTATGTGGACTCCTTTTTGTTCAACAGTTACTGAATTCTGACTCCTATGATAGGCCTTCTGCTGTGTGCTGTATAAACATTCCTTTTCTTTGGATCACAGTGTTGATGTGTGAACAGATTTTCAGATCACTCAGTGTTTAGAGGGGTTGCTGTAGAGTAGAGTAACTGGGACTTGAGATCAGAATTAAGATGGAACAAGAGACCAGATCTAATTGTATGGAAGTTTAACAGCAGAAAATGTCAAGTCTCACAAAAACTCCAGAATTTAAGCTATGGAATAATGGTGTACTAGCAGCCTGTTCGGGAAAGGCACAGCCTTCTCAGCTGACTGCGGTCTCCGTGTTAACCAGCAGTGTGCCGAGCGCAGCATTTACTAGAACTGGAGTATCCTCTTGAGGCAGGCAGTAGGGACACCCGCCGTCTTTTATGTTGACACAGGACAGCTTAAACATTGTGTGCCGTACTGGCCACACCTGGAAGGGATCCATATATTGGAGTAGATTGGGTCATTTGAGGCCCTGTGGTGGGGAATGCATGAAGGAAATGGGGCTGTTTACACAGCAGACAAAACTGTGGGCAGGATGGTAGGGAGGAGTCTTTTTAGGGTTACTGTCTGCAAATATTTGCTTAACAATCGGAAAAGAGGAATTAAGCTCAATTTGTGTTAGTCTAAAGGGCAGGTTTAAGGCGGTGGATACTCAACACAGTTTCAATTAAAAAGATCTAATCTGGGTGTCTGAAAATGACTTGGGTTGCCTTGAAAAGGCAGTGTGTTCCCTGTTAATGACAGTAACTTGATTTTAACTGTTTGACACAGTCATACTTTGGTGATTTGGATAGAGTGTAAAGTTCTTTTTCACCATTATTTGCCCAGTGTGTAATTTAACTAGTATATTAATTCAACCTGAGAAATTTCTCCAACCACTCTCTTTATTTTTTTAAATTTAAAAACATTTTTTAATGGTTTTTATTTATTTTTGAGACAGAGAGAGAGACACAGCATAAGTGGGGGTGGGGGGAGCAGAGAGAGAGGGAGACACAGAATCTGAAACAGACTCCAGGCTGTGATCTGTCAGCACAGAACCCGATGCAGGGCTTGAACCCATGAACTGCGAGATCATGACCTGAGCCGAAGTCAGACGCTTAACCAACTGAGCCACCCAGGCGCCCTGCAACCACTCTCCTTAAAAATACAGGTTTTTGGGGAGGCTGGGTGACTCTGTTGGTCAAGTGACTGACTCTTGATTTTTGGGTCAGGTTATGATCTCACAGTTTCATGACTTTGAGCCCTGTGTTAGGCTCTGCGCTCACAGTGCAGCACCTGTTTGGGATTCTCTCTTTCTTTTCTCTCTGCCCTTCTCCCTGCTCATGGGCACGCACTCGTTCTCTCTTTCTCAGAAAAACTTCTGCTTTTGTATCTTACATGCTTCAAGAATGGCAGTACTAAACTAGTTTGTTGGGGCAGAGGGATATACTGGTCAGTTGTGAGATGTTCTGTGACATCAAATTAAGATAATTTGAGTACTACAGATTTCAGAATGACTTGTTTTTAAAATTAGAGATGGTTTATATCACATGTTTTCTTCTTATATTGGAGAGAAATGGGTTCGGGGCAAGAATTGTACATAACCACCCTGAACACATCCATGGGGGAATGTGGAGGTAGAAAAAGGCCTATGATAGTTGAATTATAATTTCTATTTAGTAGGGATTGATTGTTGCAGAGAGGGAGATCAGTTCTGGTGATGATCTTATAGTATGATTCTCTGAGGTTGAAATTGAAAGATCACGAAATAAAAAGTGATCCCGTTGATACTAATAGATTCAGCTCAATATAATAACAGTTAGTGCATTTTGGTGTAAAATACTTTGAGATAGACATAGCAGCTTTTGGTTATTAGGCTGCTCCCTGCAGTAGGTATATGGGTTTGTACATGTATAAAAACTTGACCTTATAATTTTTAGTAACTGCTTGTCTGGTTTGTTGAGGTTGTCATGCTTATCTATATCAGTTTCCTAAAGGATTTTTAAAGTTAATTCAAATGTGGTCTCCTTAGTCATGAGTCCAAGATACCTTCCCTGGGCTCCCAGGTGCCCCAGTTTAGTGGCTGTGCAGCCGGGAATCAGAGCTGCTGTTCCCGTCTCCCAGTATTATCCCCCTCTTTCCATTTGCATTCCCTTTTCCTAAAAGGATAATAGTATGTTGGCAGAAAACTTAATCCTTAATGTAGAAGCTGTGATTCACTGAAAGTAAGTGAAAGAATCATGAACAGTGCTTTCAGAAGCTTTAAGCCACCTAGACAGAAGTTTCTGATTTTCTGATTGCTTTTCTTAGTTGTTTACTTGTGAAACATTTATTAAATAGCATTAGTATACCAACACTTACTTTCGGGTGTGTGTAGGGGAAGTCACATCTAATTTTCAGAGGCAGAGCTCATGTGTACATTGTGTACTTTGAGAGCGGTATGACTTGAATGGAGAACATGCTGTGTCTGCAGGGAGCCTCATCCCAGATCTTGCTGACTCCCTTGTGTCACTTTGGGCAGTTTCACTTAACTGTTGGGAGTTGTAATCTGTGTAAGTGATGGAGAGCTCTTAGGAAAAAACATACCATGTAAATCTTTGATACTACTTTATTTTCGCAGGTTAGGTGAATCTTGTTACTTTATTGTAGAAATAAGAATTCCTGATGTCTATATGTGTTATGACAGTCCTGGGTTGGCGTAAAAACGTCTGTTTGTCTGGCTAGCATTTAAGGATGCCTAAAAGTTTCAAACAGCAAAAGTTTACAGTAATTAAGTTTCTGTGTCCTTCACTTTTTTTTTTGCTGTCATCACTGTTCAACTTCAGAGCGCTTCTTTATTTGTTTTTCCTTTTGGTCAAAGAGGAGAAAAATGTGACTGCTGCTCTGCCCTGCTCATCACAACTGATTACCTTTACTAGGCTAGTGTTTATTTCATGGGCTGATTCCTGGCTAGGTCATCACTAGTGGGGAGGGTTAATCTTCACTCTTCCTACTAAACCTGAATAAGGAGAATTTCAGAAAAGAAGAGCAGCCACAAATCTACTTGAAATCTGATGGGGTGACTTTTTTGGTTCTTGTTTACTTTGAAGACAGTTTCTTTTTTTTAAATCAAAATGAAGGGTATCCAGAGAATGGTTTTAAATTAAACTTTAGGTAAGGGAAGGGGTTTATCTAAGTATATATTAAATAAAAATTGAAGCAGAGAGAGTATAATTTTCATGGAGTATTAGATTTGGTAAGAAATAATAGAGTTTATCTAGTCCAACCTCCTACTGGTGAATAAACACTCATTTTGTGTTTATAGAAAAAACTGTTTGAAGTTGGAAACAGGAATTTGGGCTTGAAAATACTTTGTTGCCTAATTGTTTTTTGCTTTATCTACTGGAGATTTTTTTCCTATTTGAATTATGTATAAGTAAACCTATAATTACAAAAACTTAAATAGCTTTCCATTTATGAGTTATTTAAGGTTGTTGTGTTGTTTTATACCATTGAATAGATCATAGGTAAGAAGGGAATTTTTTTACTTCAAAGAAGCCATTCAAATGAATAGTTGATTATGATTTTTAAATCACTGTTTGATTGTTATGCAGGGTAGCTTTATAGTAGATATTTTTGCATCTCCTTGCAAAAATACCACCTTACAGGTTCCATTCAGGCTGGAGCTCTTACTTGATCTCATCACTTTCTGCCACAAACATGTGAACATGTGCATGTGTTTGGGTATAATGCTTAAATGCCTTTAGAGCTATGTATAAATCTCTCCTTGGTTGTTTGTCTTGTGAATTTTTGTTCTTATATGTTAAAGATTAAGGGGATAATACTTACTCCAGCTTTGTAGTATGAAGAACCAGAGGAGTGATCTTTGTTGTCTTGAAAAAATAACACTTTTTAAAGGATGTTCACTAAATTGTTGTCAAGTCATCATTCTACCCAGGGAGCTAGGTTTCAAACTAGACTGTTGCTTCAACTTGCAGAGGAGAGTGAGAGATTTGTCGTTGATCTTAGAGTTTGGCTGAGTTAAACTTTAGTGTCCCGTTTTCCATTCATTAGTGGTATCATCCACATTATTATAAATTCATCAGCATTTCTGTATAAATATCTGTCATGTTGAGATGCATTCATTTTAGCAGATAACCACATATACAAATTGTAAGGTAGAGTGTTAAATTTCCATAATGTGTATTATTAGCTCAGCCATTTTTATGGGCATAGGCTTGTTACCATGATGTAATCAGAGAGATGTAATCAGCATTGAAAAAAAGAAAACGAGATATGATGAAGGAAAAGTAGCTGCATAATACATTAAAAAATAGGGTGGTATGGTTGCGCCTTATTCTGTCAGTCCTGTTTCAGAGATCTGAAAATTGTCCATGCTTTGTCCATTGATACGGATGTCCAGGTCAGTCCTGTTTGGGTTCTTGGAGACCAGAGGAGTTGGAAGTTCAGGAACAGTCTTGTCAAAATTCTCCATTTTGATTTGGTATTCACCTTTGGAACCCCGGGTCAGCAGAGATGCAAAACAGTGATGTAACATGATCTCGGAGGGTAGGTAGGATGTCCTTCTTTGGCATATTTCTCCAGTACCTTCCTGCATTGCCGAAAGGAACACAACTAATTCAAAGTGTGGAGGATTGTCATGCTGGAGCAGAGTAGCCAGAGGACTTGATGGTATGATGGAGTGATAGTAGGTTAGTGGAAAGATAAAGAATGGACATTCCTCAGAACTGATGCCATCAAGATGGAAGTCCACACTGGTCTGGAAGAGTTCGCCATTTTCTCTTTCCTGATACAGTACAGCGGAGACCCGGACACTGGTTAGAGGGCTAGGTCGAGTGTTGGCCACTTGGAAAATTAGATTAGGTTTGCCATCTATGTGAGCTACTACTGCTAAGTCTGTAAAGCGAATTGAGAAAGCTCGATTTTTTGGCCGGGCGATCTTCGCCACAAAGGCACCTAAATTAGAAATCATTGAATGTTTTTAGAATGAACACTTGAAATATTAATACCTTTTCTGAATGAGATGGGTATATCAAATAGTTATACATTTCTTGATGCCATGCGTTCCAACTGTGTCAAGAGTTGATGAACACATTGTTAATTTGGGTAGTCTCATTTGCCTGAAGAATTTTTCAAAATGTACATACATCCTTATTTAAAAACTATGGTTTCAGAATGGTTAAGCAAAATTCATTTTGTTACAAAGAAATGTAACTTTGTCTTCTCATTTCTTATAAAATCAAAGAATGGTCATTTCCTACATTTCTGCCCCCATTAAAAAAAAAAGTAACAAGATTCACTCGTTTTTGGAATTCATTTGTGATTTCAAGTTAAAGTAGAAATTAGATTTAGAGTAGAATGATTTGGGGTGGGGTGGGGGGTACCAGTAGGATGAGGGATAAACTGAGGAATTACTTAACTTTGAAACTTCTATTACCCACTCACCCCCTCCCACCCCCTTACTAGAAAGCTTGTCTCTAAGGTGATTTCAGTGCACCTGTCACAATGCACTTCTGTGTGCCCCCAAGCTATAGGTCAGTGTTTCTTAACCACTTCTTTGCCACTGTGTGTTGGCAGGCTGGTGAAGTCTATGGACCTCCTTACAGAATTATGCTTTAAATGCATAAAAATAAAATACGTATAAAGGAAACCAAATGTACTGAAATCCAGTTGACCATTTAAAAAAATTATAGTACTACATGTGCTTTAATAATGCATTCAACAATAAAATTTGGTGGGTTTAATAGTGTACTTTTAAAGTATTGTAGTGTGATACGAAAATGCTGATACTATTGTTGTTGTTGTTGCCTACATTTATAATGGAAGGAAATGGCAAATTTCAGTTAGAGGTTAGCGAAAAAAGATGCAAATTTTTCCAAAGTTCCTTGATCCCCTAAATTTTATCTAATGACTGACCCAGTTTAAATACCCTTGTAGAGAAGTTAAGTGATTTGTTACAGGTCATAGAGCTGGTTGGCAGCACACTGGACTTTACTCCAGATCACCTTTCATATGGCACGGTTTATCATTGGGTAGTGTGTTAAAGCCAGGTTTTCTTTTTGTTTTGTTTTTTGATTTTTAAACTGTATGTATCACTTCTAAAAATGACACTAACCCTTCTTTATTAGAAGAAAGTCTTATGTATTAATCAGGTTTATAAGTAAAATATAATTGTTGTGGCCCTATTTCAAGTAAAGTATGTGTATACTTGATCTCTGAATATAATGCTGACCACGGTACTCTGGGCTCACTGGTGAATGTTGAGTAAATGTTGAACAGACGAACTCTGTTTTTCTCCTCCTCAGAGGAGATTCTAACCCAGTAAAGAAAAACCCCCCACAAATTCCTCTGTTAGATAAAATGATTGTCAAAATATGCATTGAACATGCTTATTCACCTATTGAACAAAGAATTTAGCTTCTCTGAAAAATACCCTTTAGATCTTCTGTTAATTTTTTTTTTTTGGGGGGGTTATATGATGTTGCTTGCAAGTTACGTCAGAATGATCCTTTTTTTTTTTACTTAAAGAGTTCTAATTGGTAGAATTTAAGATTCAGGTTTCTTATAATTTTACCTATCACTTGGGCCTAGACTGTCTTTTCAGTCGTAGAAATTACCTGCTGATAATGCAAATAAATGATTCTACAACACAATTATATATAACTGACTATCCCCTCTCCAGAACACCTGTAATTTTTTTTTTCTTTTTTAAGAACAAAAACAATTACCTGTGATAAAAGCCTCTAGCATGAGGCCTAGGAGCATTTGTATGGCAAGTAAGGCGATTGCACTTGGACAGTCACCGCTGGGAAACATGGTACCATAGCCAATTGTGAGTTGTGTCTCCAGGGAGAAGGAGAACGCAGCTGTGAAACTGGTGATGTACTTCACACAGATAGTGTGGTTTTCAGGTGGGGCATCATGGTCTAGTTCCAGATCACCATTCATCTCTGCTAGAACATACCAGAGCACTGCAAAGACAAGCCAGTGGACAACAAAAGAAGCAGAAAAGACCAACATCATCCAGCGCCAGCGCATGTCCATTAGGATTCCCCAGGCATCTCGAAGATATGCAAGACCTCTTTGGGCACCATCCATTTGAAGTGTGCTGTGGCCGTCCTTGGTGACCATCCTCCGGTTCCGCTGAGTTAGGAGAGGAGCAATAACTTTGCAGTTACTCCCGTCCATCTCGGCCTGTAATTTTCTGAAACCAAGAATAAATTAGTAAGCTCTTAACTGCTTTATATCTAATATTAATGAATTTTGAGACCTCATTCACTTTGCCCTGTTTTTGGAATGCTTCCTTAGCTACTGGGCAGGCTTTCCCAGTCTGACAGCTCTTTCCTCTTCATGAAGGGGG
Source organism: Proteles cristata cristata (assembly GCA_017311185.1). NCBI lineage: Eukaryota > Metazoa > Chordata > Mammalia > Carnivora > Hyaenidae > Proteles > Proteles cristata. Next base: position 159,054 of record JAESUZ010005362.1, read on the forward strand.
CATTTACTGACTAAGCCATTCATATGCTATCTGATCAGAGATTGCCTTAGGATCTTATGGTTTCTTTGAATGGCT
>JAESUZ010005363.1:0-51923 GCA_017311185.1 Proteles cristata cristata
TCACATAACTTAAGTTATAAGTCACATATCCTACAATTCACCTCTTTAAAGTGTACAATTCAGTGTTTTAAAAATACATTTAAAGGGCACCTGGGTAGCTCCATCAGTTAAGTGTCCATCTCTTGGTTTCAGGTCAGGCCATGATCTCGTGGTTTGTACGTTCAAGTCCCACATCGGGTCCTTGCTGCAGGGTCCAGGTGCAGAGCCTGGCTGGGATTCTCTCTCTTTCCTTCTGTCTTGTCCCTGCCCTGCTCTCTTTCTCAAAATAAATAGATAAACTTAAAAGAATAAAAATAAATTCATAGGTTGATGTAGTCATCAACACAATCTGATTTTAGAACATTCTTGCCCCCACCAAAAGAAACCCCCTACCCATTAGCATTCAGTCTTTATTCCTCCTTACTTTTCCCCAACTCCTAGTCCAGAGCAACCACTAATTTACTTTGTGTCTGTATAAATTTGTCTATTCTGGACATTTCGTATAAGTGGAATTACATGATATGTGGCCTTTGTGTCTGGATTCTTTCAATTAGAATAGTGTTTTCAAGGGGCGCCTGGGTAGCTTAGTCGGTTAAGCGTCCGACTTTCGCTTGGGTCATGATCTCGCGGTTCGTGGGTTCAAGCCCCGCGTCGGGCTCTGTGCTGACTGACAGCTCAGAGCCTGGAGCCTGTTTCAGCCTGTGACTCCCTCTCTCTCTGACCCTCCCCTGCTCACACTGTCTCTCTCTCTCTCCTAAAAAGAAATAAAACATTAAAAAAAAGAAAAGAATAGTGTTTTCAAGGTTCATCCGTATTCTAGCATGTATCAGTATTTCATTTATTTTTATTGCTGGATAATATTCCATTGTATGGGTATATCACATTTTCTTTTTCTAAATACTTTTTAACTGTATATTTATTTAGTTTGAGAGAGCAGAGAGAGCACCGTTGGGGGGAAGGGCAGAGAGATAGGGAGAATGCCAAGCAGGCTCTGCACTGGCAGCACAGAGACCAACGTGGGACTTGAACTCATGAAACTGCAGGATCATGACCTGAACCAAAGTCAAGAGTCAGACGCTCAGCCAATTGAACCCCCCATGGACCCCCACATTTTCTTTTTATTCGTCTTTTTCCCCTAAATTTTTCCTAATTTCCCCTAAATTTTTAATGTGGCTTAGTTCATTAATTTTCAGTCCTGCCTCTTTTCTAATATAAGCATTTAAAACTCATAAATCTTACTTTTTCCCCTTTTTTCCAGGTGTCACTTGACCTTGTGGGTCATGTCTTATATGCTCAGTGTTCAGTTATATGAAACTTTCTATTTACCATTCAGTTTTCATCTTCATTCTTTCAGAATATACCTTCCATTTGGAATCATTTTCCTTTTCCTATAAACTTTCCTTTCAGGTCTCCTTTTGAGGAAGTATGTGGTGATACAGTTCATCAGTTTTTGTTCATACAAAAATGTCTTTATCTAACCCTCATTCTTGAAAGATACCTCTCTGGTGCATGCCACTGTAGATGAGCTGTTATTTCCTTGAATCACAATGAAAATATCATTCCACCGGGTTCTGGCTTTCATTGTTAAAGACACCTCTTGATCTAACTGCCATCCTTTAAAGGGTAACTGCCATCCTTTCTTCTGGTTGCTTTAAAGTTTTTTTTTCCTCTTTGCCTTTGAGTTTCTACCTTTTCACTGTAATGCATTGACATGTGGACTTCTTTTCATTCGTCCTGTTTGAAATTCCCTGGGCACTTGATTCTGTCATTCATGTTGTAAAATGATCAGCCAATATTTCTTGATGTATTGCCTCTGCTCCAATCTTTCTCCCCTTTCATTTGGATCACATAAATTTTAGATCATCTCACTGTGTCTTCCATATCTCTCACTCCCTTTTTTTTCACTTTCATTCTTCTGTCTTTGTGTTTTATTCTCTTTCATTTCTCTTGCCATATCTTTCAGATCACATTTTCTCCCTTCTGCTCTGTTCAGTCCACTGCCAAATACATCCACTGAGTTTTTAATTTCAGAATTGAGTTTTTTATTTTTTAAAGTTTTTTTTAACCTACTCTGTCACTTTTAACATCCTGTCCTTGCAGATATTTTCCAGTTTGTTATGTATTTCTTTAAACACTGCTATTTTGATATCTCTTTTTGATAATTATAGTATCTGAAGTCTGTGCACATCTGTTTTTGCTGTCTATTTTTAAATTTTTGTCTGATTAATGTTGTTTTGTTTCCTGTGTCCCTTGTCATCGTTGACTGCCTATGGGTCTCTGATTTGTGAGGTTCTTTGAAGCCTGGACGAATGTGCCCTCCTCCAGGGATGCCTTGGATTTGATTTTGCCAGGTGGTCAAACACATTAATAACCAGAGATGATCTCAATCCAGGTACCTTAGCTGACCCAGGTGCAAATCTATTTGAGGCCTTTTTTTTTTGTGGAAAAATGTGTCATGGATTATTTTCCTATTCATTTTTTCCTTTGCCAAGGTAGAGCTTTAGTCTCCTGGTCTTGGGAACCAGGGGCTGATTTTAGATCTGGCTGTATAACCTTTATGACCATAGCTCAGTATGCGGGGACTCTCCTGTTAGACTGCCCACGCCTGACTGACACTAGGCCTTGATTTCTGTATCCTCCAGACCAAATGTTTAGTGCGGTGTAGGCGCATGACCTGTGGGCAAAAGTGGCTTTGATGCTCTAGTAATAACTTTATCTCTCTGGACAGCCTTTCTTTATTTAAAAAAATTTTTTTAACATTTATTTTTGAGAGAGAGAGCGAGAGTGAGCAAGCATGTACATGCATGCGAGCACGTGAGTTGGAGAGGGGCATAGAGAGGGGGACAGAGGATCAAAAGCAGGATCTGTGCCCACAGATGGGCCAGCAAGCGCATCATGGGGCTCAAACTCATGAACTGTGACATCATGACCTGAGCCTAAGTCAGATCCTCAACTTACTGAGCCACCCAGGCGGCCCTCTCTGGACACTCTTTCATCCAAAATTTAGTCCACTTTGGATCCATTTGATGCTTTTAAGGTGATTAAGGCAATTTTATCCAGCCCACCTCCCCCTATTATCAAAGATGATTTGATCTGAATAACCTTGCATACCATTACTGGAAGAAGAAAGTCCTACTTTGGTATTTATATTCTGTTTGAGTATGGAATATTGGTGAACTGACTAAGGAAATATATTCTTAATTTCTAGGACAGTATTAAACGTAATTCTTTAAATATTGACATTTAAATAATCTGAGTTCTTAGTTTTCTCTTCCCCATGTTCAAAGAAACTCTTGCCTACTAGGCATATTAACTTCCACTGAGAGGTACTGACACCCTTTTTGCTTGCTTCTAGGATTTTACTGTTTTTACCTTAATGCAAATTAATTTATTGTATTACTTAGTGGTACTTCAGAAAGCAAAGAACCCGTTCTTAAGAGATGGTATATAAGCCAGTTGAATTTCTGAAAGATTGGAGATGAGAAAGTAGTGACCCTTATGGTAGGCCTTTCTAGGTGTTCCAGCAATAAGAGCATTTTTTGGAAGGGTTAGATATGAAGAACAAGATAAGTTGATAGGTTTGGGAAGAGAGACACAAATGTACTTGTGAATGTGCACTAATATTCATTTAGTACCTGCTGGGTGCCATGCGAGTGATAGAGACTTTATGTAGGTTATTTCTTTTAATGAGGTACTAGAGGGAAAGTATACTGAAGCTATTAGTCTTAAACTACTTAATAATTGTATCTTGTTGGTGGTAGTTATGCTGCTTTAATGCTGGGTCCTAAAACCATTTCCAACAGCTAAGGGACAAGAGAAAGTCACATGTAAAATGATCACATCTGACATTTGGTGATAATAGTCACGTGTCTATTCATAAATGGAGCAAGGAAGAGCTCACAGAATGTCCTCTATTAAAAACATCTCTGGAGCTTCTAGTAAATAGCAGAATGTATTTACTTGAATTTCACTTTTTTGGGCCAATGCATAACCTCTTGTGAACACTTGTAAAATTATAATTATGTTTTATTTTTTAATTTTTTGAAGTTTTCATTTAAATTCCAGTTAGTTAACATTCAGTGTAATATTGATTTCAAACGTATAATATAGTGATTCAACACTTCCATGCATCACCCAGTGCTCATCACAAGTGCCCTGCTTATTCCGCATCACTTATTTCAGCCATCCCCTCACCCCCTCCCCTCTAGTAACCATCAATTTGTTCTCTATAGTTAAGAGTCTGTTTCTTGGTTTGCCTCTCTCTTTTTTTTTCCTTTGCTCATTTGTTTTGTTTCTCAAATTCTACATATGAGTGAAATCTTACGTTATCCCTCTCAGACTGACTTATTTTGCGTAGCATAATACTCTCTACCTCTATCCATGTCATTGCAGATGGCAAGATTTCATTCTTGTTTATGGCTTGGTAATATTCCACTGTAAGAGTGTGTGTGTGTGTGTGTGTGTGTGTGTGTGTATGACATCTTCTTTATCCATTCATTAGTCGATGGGCACTTTGGCTGTGCCCATTATTTGGCTATTGTAGATAATGCGGCTATACACATTGGGGTGCATGTACTCCTTTGAATTAGTATTTTTGTATTCTTTGCATAAATACCTAGTCGTACAATTGCTGGATTGTAGGGTAGTTCTATTTTTAACTTTTTGAGGAATCTCTATACTGTTTTCCACAGTGGCTGCACAAGTTTTCATTCACACCAGCAGTGCAAGAGGGTTCCTCTTTCTCCGCATCCTTGTCAACACCTGTGTTTTTGATTTTAGCCATTCACAGATGTGAGGTGGTATCTCATTGTGTTTTTAATTTGCATTTTCCTGAGGTTTAGTGATGTTGAGCCCCTTTCCATGTGTCTTTTGGCCATCTGGATGTCTTCTTTGGAAGAATCTCTATTCATGTCTTCTGCCCATTAAAAAAAAAAATCTTTAAGAATGTTTTTTTTCTTCTAAGTTTTTATTTAAATTCAAGGTAGTAAACATATAGTGTGTTCTTGGTTTCAGGAATGGAATTTAGTGATTCATCACTTATGTATACACTTATTACTCATTGCAAGTGCCCTCCTTAATGCCCATCACCCATTTAGCCCATTTCCTCGCCCACCTCCCCTCTAGCAACCCTCAGTTTGTTCTCTGTAGTTAAGAGTCTTTTATTGTTTGTATGTCTCTCTGTTTATCTTATTTGGTTTTTCCTTTCCTTCCCCTATGTTCATCTGTTTTGTCTCTTTAATTCCACATATGAGTAAAATCATATGGTATTTGTCTTTCTTTGACTGACTTATTTTGGTTAGCATAATACACTCTAGTTCCATCCATGTAGTTGCAAATGGCAAGATTTCCTTCCTTTTGATTGCTGAGTAATATTCCATTACATATTTATATATATATACGTATATATACCATACCTTCTTTATCCATTCATTAGTTGATGGACATTAGACTCTTTCCATAATTTGGCTATTGTTGATAGTGCTGCTATAAACGTTGGGGTGCATGTGCCCCTTCAAATCAGTATTTTTGTATTCTTTGGATAAATACCTAGTAGTGCAATTGATGGATCATAGGGTAGTTCTGTTTTTAACTTTTTGAGGAATCTATGTACCATTTTCCAGAGCTCTTCTGCCCATTTTTTAATTGGATTATTCATTTTTTGGGTGTTGAGTTGCAGAATTATCAAAGTGCCAAAATGAGCAGTGGGACGACTTGGATCTTTCTTAGATTGGATAACCATCTTCTGAATTATTGTCCATTTATAGCATTCATTTTCATGGTGGTGAAAGTGGGAGCCATAGTCTACAGACCTTTTTGTCCTGGAACCTCTTGTGGTCATGAACCCAACATCTGCAAATGTAGTTTTGTGTATTCCTTAGTTCTAGCATCAGACAGGATTTGCCGGATTGTGTCTGAGTGGAAGAAATGGCAAATGCAGAATTAAATGTTAGTTATTTCAGCTTGTCTCTGAGCAATTGCTGTAGCTTTCAAAGGCCAAAGCCTTCAGCTGTTACAGCACTGATTGGAAGTAAAGAGCTGGCTCTCAGGAGAATACTTGCTGAAAAGAACAGGACTGTGTGGCTTTGCCTCTTTAAAAATTCTGCTGCTAAACCCTAGGCTGCCCTGCCTCCTTGCTATTTTTGTCCATTGGCAATTTCCCCTTGAAATGTTATCATCTAATTCTCCCCCAGGCTTTACTCAACCGTGTGTTGAACTGCTAAATGCTGCTTCAGCTAATGCCACCATTCAACAGAGCAATCTGTACGCAGTCTCTAGAAACTGGAGGAAAAAACCAACAACAACTCCCCTTTGACCTTGGAGGCAAATAGCTCTCACTGTGAAGACTATGATGATTTTTGCTTACAACAGCATTAGGTAGAGCCAGATATCATACAGGAAACTTTTGGAACTCATTGATGGCATATATTTTGTCCTGACAGAACTGGCCCCTCTTGAACTGGCTGCAAATACCATCGCTTCTTACATTTGTGCCTGAATCTTTCACTTAACCAGGTGTAATGCTAGGGTCATTAGATACATCCCATTTAACAGCACAGCAGCCTATGGAGGAAGCATTATTCTTTCCATTTTATAGGAGGAACTTGCAAATCAGAGAGATTTTTCAATGTGAGCTCTAACCAAGTTCAGTCTGACTTCAAGGCCTGTGCATTTCCGACTCTACCTTGCAGTTCTCGCTGTCCATCTGAGAGAATTTCTCTCCCAGGAATACTGCAGGCAGAAAACAGTATTGAAATAATTGACTCTCTTGGGGTTTCCTTATGGTGGAACTACTTTCGCAGTTTATGCTGTGGAGTTGGCAAATGAGCATGTAGTCCTGTTACAGGGTTCCCCTGAGGGAAAAGAATGAAGCCCGTGTGTATCTCTGGTCATCCAAGGGAAGAAGTGAAGACATGACAAAAAATAGTTGTGGCATGATTAACAGGAGCTTTAATTATTAGGATCTTGCTTGGAGATTTATTTCATCCTTTGGACAATAATTGTTAAATATGTATCATTGCCAGGGATAGTTCTAGTATTGGAGATGAAGTAGTGAGCTAAGCAAACAAAAGATCTCTACCGTTGTGGTACTTACATTCTACAGGAGTAACAGGGAGGCAGACTGTACACAAAATAAGGAAGTGCAAAAAATTCTATGAAAGTGCAAAAAAATATGTATATAGAAGACTGTGATAAATAGGGATATACTAGCTTTTAGCTTCTGCTCCACCACTTGTCCCAAATTAGCTTTGTCTTTGGCCTTTAGAAGTCCAAACAGCCAAATACTTCCTTCTTTGTCATTGTTTGCACTCATGGACTTGTGTGAGATCATTGATCGTCTGATTGTAGAGGTTACCATTAAATATAATGAATGTGACTTTAGTAAAAGAAAAAAGGACATCATTTGGATTTATTATTAATATCTAGTCTTCTGTTTAGAATATGGAATCTCCTTATATTGGATTATATTAGTTTCCTGGGGCTGTCATAAAAAGTACCTTGCATAGGGTGGCTTATATGACAAAACACAACACCTGTTTTATTTTACAGCTCTGGAGGCTAGAAGTCTGAAATCAAGGTGTTGGTAGTGTTGGTTCCTTCTGAGGCCTGTGAGGGAGAATCTGTTCAGTGCCTCTCTCCTAACTTCTGGAAGCCTTAGGCTTGGAGATGTCATTTTTCCTGTGTCTCCCCATGGTCTTCTCCCTCTAAGTGCCTGTCCCTGTGTCCAAAATTTCCCTTTTTGTAAAAATGCCAATTATAGTGATTAAGGCCCACTCTAATAACCGTGAGGTCATTAAGGTCATTAAGGTTAAGTCGATCATCTGCAAAATCTCTATTTCTAAATAAGCTCACATTCACAATTTGTGGACATTAGGACCTTAACATCTTTCTGTAGGGCACAATTCTTTTTTTTTTTTTAATTTTTTTTTTATGTTTTATTTATTTCTAGGAGAGAGAGAGAGAGAGAGTGTGAGCAGGGGAGAGTCAGAGGGAGACGGAGTCACAGACTGAAACAGGCTCCAGGCTCTGAGCTGGCAGTCAGCACAGAGCCCGACGCGGGGCTCGAACCCACAAACCGCGAGATCATGACCCAAGCGAAAGTTGGACGCTTAACCGACTAAGCCACCCAGGCGCCCTCTTTTTTTTTTTTTTAACTGTTTATTTATTTTTGAGAGAGAGAGAGATAGAGAAAGAAGGGGAGGGGCAGAGAGAGGGAGACAGAGAACCTGAAGCAGGCTTCAGGCTCTGAGCTGCCAGCACAGAGGCTGACATGGGGCTTGAACTCATGAGGCATGAGATCATGACCTGAACTGAAGTAGAGGCTTAACTGAGCCACCCAGGAGCCCCCTATAGGGCACAGTTCAACTCAAGACATATGTTGATGTATTAAATTATATTATCAGTTGAAACATAAGTGTGTATTTGGTATTGCAAGAGTAAGATTCTACAATAATTAGTAATGAATGTAAAAATGATTATTTTTTTTAAAAAATGGATAAATTTTTGAACAAACCAACTATTTAGGTCTTTCAACTAGTTAAATAGGAATATTGATAGATAATAGGTCAGTAAAAGCGTCAATTAGCTAAGTTTAGAGATTATCACTAAATGCTTTTTGAAACAGTAGGATTTATAAACATGTCAATAAAAATTCAAGGCAAAATAATAGAGATTAAATTATTCCATCTTGATAATCTTTATTGTATGGTTCGGTGTAGTAATACTCATAGCACTAAACAAAGTAATCTTTAAGAAGGGTGTAGTCAATCATGACCTTGTGGTTTCCTGCTGAACAAAGTGCTTTCAAGGGATAGGCCTTTATTTACTATGTACTCCAAAGAGAGTGTATCTTGTTCAGTACAATAAAATGTATATGCTATTTGTGGTCAATTGTATCATTGGTCTCAGTTCTTCACTGTCTTTGCCATTTCCTCGTGGAAGACAAAGGCTTCTTCCCTGCCTTTTGACTTTGGGTTTCACCATGTGACTTGTGTAAGTGACTGGGATATTAGATACGATGCAAGCAAAGATTTGAAATATGCTTCTGTGATTAACTTTGCCTCCTTTAACTTCCTGCCTTTCACCATGAGAAGATTAAACTTTGGGGCTTCTTCTCCAAGAAGGAGGGGAGATATGTGGAGCAGACCTGGACCTAACTTATAGCCCTGAATCACAGCTGAATCCAGCCCATATCAGTAAAACTCAGCTGCCCCATAGATGCATGAGCAAGAAATAAATGCTTACTGTTAGATGCCACTGAGATTTGTTTAGATGTTTGTTACACAGCATTACTGTGGCAATGGCTAATGGATATGCTATTATTACACAATATTTAAGTCTCAGTGATTGTATCTCTCATTGGAATAATCCAATAAAATGAAGTCGTACCAGGTAGACTTGCCCTAGGGTTGAACTTCTCAACCACTTGGTATTATCACTTGCAGGTCACCAAGGCCATCGTGCGAAAACTTTTATCTTTCGGGAAAAGGGAATGGTAATCTTACCTTTGAAACAACAATATGGCAGTTTTTTATTCCTGATTTTTATACTTTTTCAAATGGTATCTCTTTAATAGGGGTGTCATTTTTTCAGAGAATGATCATCAGCTGTACATGAAAAGGTACTTTTTCAAAAGATTGCTCAAATACACTTACAAGTTGTTCAGAGTGTGGTGGATCTGCTGCTTTTTAGACTTTAGTAGCTTTTTGCTCTTCAAGAGCTCATCTTGATTACTTAAGGGTTGTGGTTTCCCACTTTTTCTTTGCAAGAAACTGTTTCTGAGTAGAGCATAAAATAAAAAAGAAAGGTGTTTTATTTCTTGTGATGCTTTAGTATGGGTTTGAACAACAAAATCTAGTCTTGATAAAAGAAGGAAAAAATGTTTTAAAAATCTATTTCAAATTCATGAGGAGTTGCATTATGAAATGTTCAGTCTCCCAAGTGACATGAGAGCTGTATCTGTTCCTGGTAGGGCGCTGATGAATGGTTCAAATGCATGGGGCTTTTAGTTTTCAAACTCATTTTGTATAGATGATAATTTTCCAATGTATTATGTACAGATGATGAATCACACTGTTGTAGCAACACTTCTGGAATGGTGTTCTGAGACGTTTAGACCTATTCAAATGATTTACTCTATTAATGTTTGAAAAAGAAGACATAAAAAACCAAGAACATCATTTTATGTCACATGTATAGGTTGTGAAACAAGAATTAAAAACACAATTCCTTCATCAGTATTATGAGTTGAATTGTGTCCCTCAAAAACATATGTTGAAGTCCTAATCCCCAGTTCCTCAGAATGTGACCCTATTTTGAAGTACGGTTGTTGCAGATATAATTAGGACCCTTCTTCATCCAATGTGACAGGTATCTTTATTTTTTAAAATTTTTATGTTTATTTTTGAGAGAGAGACGGAGTATGAGCAGGGGAGGGTCAGAGAGAGAGGGAGACACAGAATCGGAAGTAGGCTCCAGGCTCTGAGCTAGCTGTCAGCACAGAGCCCGACGCGGGGCTCAAACTTATGAACTGTGAGATCATGACCTGAGCTGAAGTCAGACGTTCAACTGACTGAGCCACCCAGGCACCCCTAATGTGACAGGTGTCTTTAAAGGAGACAATGTGAAGACACAGAGGAAGGATGGATGTCATGATGGAGGCCAAGATTGGAGTTAGGCAGCTGAGATCACTGAATGCCGAGGATTCTGGTGACACCAGAAGCAGAGAGAATGTCATGGGACAGATCCTCCTCTAGAGTCTTCTACAGAGTGTGGTCCTACTGACACCTTGATTTCAGACTTCTGGCCTCCAGAACTGTGAGACAGTAACCTTCTGTTGTTTTAAGACCCCCAGTTTGTGGTAATTTGTTATGGTAGCCTGAGGAAATGAATGCATTCCATGTTTGGGATTGAAAACTAATCTCCTTTTTTGATAGGTGTCAGAGCACAAGGATAAAATAAAGAAATGATATAATATGTATAGTTTTAAAAATGAACAACAGCAGTACAGAATCCTATTTAGACAATACTTCTAAAGAATCTCTTTATACAAATAATGCATAGCAGTGAAGTCTTGCCATTTGTGGTTACACGAGTGGAGCCAGAGAGTATGATGCTAAGTGAGATAATCCAGTCAGAGAAAGACAAGTACCATATGATTTCACTCACATGTGCAATTTAAGAAACAAATGAGCAAAGAGGAAAAAAAGAGGGAGAGAGAGCTAGAGAGCCAAGAAACAGACTCTTAACTATAGAGAACAAACTGATGGTTGCCAGAGGGGAGGAGGAGGGGGAGGGATGGGTGAAACAGGTGACAGGGATTAAGAGTACACTTGTTGTGATGAGCACTGAGTAATGTATACAGTTGTTGAATCTCTATATTGTACACCTGAAACTAATACAACACTATGTTAACTATACTAGAATTAAAATAAAAAAAACTTAGTAAAAGAGTAAAAAACCCAAATACGTAGCTATGAAAGGAATTACAGGGAAGCAAATTTAAAAAAAAAGTAAAAGCAAAGAAACTTGACATGACCACATGTTCTTTTTAAAAACATTTTTTAAAGAAGTTTTTATTTATTTTGAGAAAGAGAGCACAAGTGGGGAAGGGGCAGAGAGAGAGGGGAGAGAGGGAATCCCAAGCAGGCTTTGCTGTCAGCATACAGCCTGATGCTTGAACTCAAGAACTGTGAGATCATTACCTGAGCCGAAATCGAGAATTGGATGCCTAACCAAATGAGCTACTTCCCAGAGATCGCGCCAGAGATCGCTGTATGTTCTAAAGCCAGGGATAATCACTGTTATATTTTGTGGCATAGCCTGCCAAATCTATCTGAAGTAGATAATTTACCCCCAAATAGGATTATACTATACATTTTGACTTCTTTTTTTTTTTTTTAATGTTTTATTTATTTCTAGGAGAGAGAGAGACAGCGTGAGCAGGGGGAGGGTCAGAGAGAGAGGGAGACACAGACTGAAACAGGCTCCAGGCTCTGAGCTGGCAGTCAGCACAGAGCCCGACGCGGGGCTCGAACCCACGAACCGCGAGATCATGACCTAAGCGAAAGTCAGACGCTTAACCGAGTAAGCCACCCAGGCGCCCCACATTTTGACTTCTTGAGCAGTTATTTTTAGTGCTGTATCTTAGGCATGCTGTTATTATTTTTTAAAATTTATTTGAGAGAGAGAGAGAGAGAGAGAAAGCGAGAGCGAGCAAGCATGTGCAAACGGGAGAGGGGCAGAGGGAGACAGAGGGAGAATCTAAAGAAGGTTCCATGTTCAGCTTGGAGCCTGACATGGAGCACGATCCTGTGACCTTGGGATCACGACCTTAACTGAATCAAAAGGGTAAGTTGTTCAACTAACTGAGCCACCCAGATGCCCCGGCATGCCATTATTTTTTAAGTCAGGAAAATCCATTATTTATGCTTCCAGCCCTGTATCATTAGGTACAACGCACTGCACTTCCAGAGTCATCATCTCACTTCAAAGTGAAGGAACATGAATGAAGACAGCTAGAGAAGAGGGCCTAGCTTGTTTGTCATAGCCGAAAAGTCAAATTTTAAGTAACAAAAAATAATGATTTACCCGTTTGGTTAAACTGAGGACTAGAAAGAAGAGTTGAATCTTTATTTACTATTAACTACTTCCTTCTTTGTTCTAAAGCTTGAGAATCAGTGGATGAGGAGCTCAACACAATGGAAAAATAGAGAACTGTGGAGTAAAAGAACACTAATGCTCAGTAATTACTCATCCCTGTTATGTGACCTTCAAAAATCATGGTATTTGAAGATTCAGTGATATAGAAGAACATTCAATGTATCTTAGATGAAAATTAAAAGTTAAGACTGTATGTACTGTATGACCCCAGTTTTAGAAAGCAAAATGTATGTGTGTAGGTACATGGAAAAAAGATTAGAAAGATCTTCATGAATATGACAACAGCAGTTATATTGGGTTATTGGATTGCAGTTAATTTTTTTTATCATTTTATTTGTCACCGCGATAAGTGTATCTTTAAGCCCCATTCCCTTTTTCACCCATCCCCCATCTCCTTCCCCTCTGGTAATGGTCAGTTTGTTCTTTATAATTAAGAGTCTGGGGGTGCCTGGGTGGCTCAGTCGGTTAAGCGTCCGACTTCACCTCAGGTCATGATCTCACAGTTCCTAGGTTCAAGCCCTGTTTCGGGCTCTGTGCTGACAGCTAGCTCAGAGCCTGGAGCCTGTTTCAGATTCTGTATCTCCCTCTGTCTCCGACCCTCCCCTGCTCACGCTGTCTCTCTCTCTTTCTCTCTCTCTCTCTCAGAGATAAATAAAAAACATTAAAAAATTAAAAAAAAAGAGTCTGTTTCTTGGTTTGCCTTTCTCTTCTTTTTCCCCTTCGCTTATTTCTTTTGTTTCTTAAATTCTGCATATGAGTAAGATCGTGTGGTATGTGTCTTTCTTGGACTTATTTCATTAGCATATTCTTTAGCTTTATCCATGTTGTTGCAAATGGCAAGATTTCACTTTTGTTTATGGCTGAATAATATTGCATTATATATATATCATATCTTCTTTATCCATATGTACATGTATACATATCACATCTTCATTCATCAATCTACGGACACTTGGGCTGCTTCTGTAATTTGGCTATTGTAAATAATGCTGCAATAAACTTAGGGGTGCATGTATCCCTTTGAATTCATGTTCTTATAGTTTTTGGATTAATACTCAGTAGTGAGATTGCTAGATTGTAGAGTAGTTCTGTTTCTAATTTTTCAAGGAAACTCCATACTGTTTTTCAGTGTCTGTACCAGTCTGCTTTCCCACCAACAGAGCAAGAGGGTTCCTTTTTCTCTACTCTGTCACCAACACTTGTTTCTTGTGTTGTGGATTTTAGCCATTCTGATAGATGTGAGGTAATATCTCATTGTAGTTTTGATTTGCATTTCCCTGATGAGTGATGTTGAGCATCTTTTCATGTGTCTGTTAGCCATCTGGATGTGTTCTTTGTGAGAAATGTCTGTTCATGTCTTCTGTCCATTTTTAAAAATTTAATTTTTTTAAATGTTTTATTTATTTCTAGGAGAGAGAGAGAGACAGCGTGAGCAGGGGAGGGTCAGAGAGAGAGGGAGTCACAGACTGAAACAGGCGCCAGGCTCTGAGCTGGCAATCAGCACAGAGCCCGACGCGGGGCTCGAACCCACGAACCGCGAGATCATGACCTAAGCGAAAGTGGGACGCTTAACCGACTAAGCCACCCAGGCGCCCCATCCATTTTTAAAAATTTAAATTCAAGTTTGTTAACATACAGCATAGTCTTGGCTTCAGGAGTAGAACCCGGTGATTCATCTCTTATATATGACATCCAATGTGCATCCTGAAAAGAGCCTTCCTTAGTGTGCATCACCCATTTAACCCATCCCCCAACTCCTCTCCCCTCCAGCAACTCTCTCTTTGTTCTCTCTCTGTATTTAAGAATCTCTTATGGTTTGCCTTCCTCTCTGTTTTTATCTTATTTTTCCATCTCTTCCCCCATGTTTATCTGTTGAGTTTATCAGATTCCACATGAGTGAAATCCTATGATATCTGTCTTTCTCTCATTGAATTATTTTGCTTAGCATAATACCCCTTGTTCTATGCACGTTGTTCCAAATGGCAAGATTTCATTATTTTTCATTACCAAGTACTATTCCATTGTAATAAACCATATCTTTTTTACCCATCTGTCAGTCAGTGAACATTTGGGCTCTTTCCATAATTTGGCTATTGTTGATAGCAGTACTATAAACATTGGGGTACATGTGCCTCTATGAGTCAGCACTCCTGTATCCTTTGGATAAATTCTTAGTAGTGCAATTGCTGGGTCATAGGGTAGTTCTATTTTAAATTTTTTGAAAAGCCTAAACACTCTTTTCCAGAGTGGATACACCAGTTTGCATTCCCACAAGGAGTGCAAGAGGGTTCCCCTTTCTCTGCATCTTTGTCAACATCAGTTGTTTTCTGAGTTGTTAATTTTAGCCACTCTGACCTGTGTGAGGTGGTATCTCATTGTGCTTTTGATTTGTATTTCCCTGATGATGAGTCACGTTGAACATCTTTTCATGTGTCTATTAGCCATGTGGATTTCTTCTTTGGAAAAGTGTCTATTCGTGTCTTCTGCTCATTTCTCCACTGGATTAGTTGGTTTTGGGTGTTTAATTGGATTACTTGCTTTTTTGGGTAGTGAGTTATGTCAGTTCTTTATAGATCTTGGATACTCTTGATCAGATATGTCATTTGCGAAATATCTTATCCCATTCAGTAGGTTGCCTTTTAGTTTTGTTTATTGTTTCCTTTTCTGTACACAAACTTTTTATCTTGGTGTAGTCCTAATAGTTTATTTTGCTTTTATTTCTCTTGCCTTGGGAGACATACCTGGGAAAAAGTTGCTACAGCTGATGTCAAAGAGGTTACTGCCTGTGTTCTCTTCAAGGATTTTCATGGTTTCAGGTCTCACATTTAGGTCTTTAATCCATTTTGAGTTTATTTTTGTGTATAGTGAAAGAAAATGGTCCAGTTTTATTCTTTTGCATGTGACTGTTCAGTTTTCCCAATACCATTAGTTGAAGAGACTTTTTCCCATTGGATATTCATTCCTCCGTTGTCAAAGATTAATTGACCTTATAATTGTGGGTTTTTTTCTGGGTTTTCTGTTCTATTCCATTGCTGTGTGTCACTTTTTATGCCAGTACCATACTGTTTTAATTACTGCTGCTTTGTGACATAGCTTGAAAGCTGGAATTGTAATACCTCCAGTTTTGTTTTTCTTTTTTGAGATTGCTTTGGCTATTTGAAATCTTCTTTGGTTCCATGCAAATTTTAGGATTGCTAGTTTTAGTTCTGTGAAAAATGCTGTTGATATTTTGGTAGAGACTGCATTAAATTTGTAGACTGCTTTGGGTAATATAGATGTTTTAACAGTATTTGTTCTTCTAACTCACGAACATGGAAATTCTTTCCATTTCTTTGTATCATCTTGAATTTTTCATCACTGTTCGATAGTTTTAAGAGAACAAGTCTTTCACCTCTTTGATTAAGTTTAGTTGTAGATATTTTATTGTTTTTTGGTGCAATTATAAATTGGATTGTTTTCTTAATTTCACTTTCTGTTGCTTCACTATTAGTATATAGAAATGCAAAAGGTGTCTGTACATTGATTTTGAATCCCGTGACTCTGCTGAGTTCATTTATCAGTTCTAGAAGATTTTTGGTGGAGTCTTTTGGGTAATCTATGTATACTATCGTGTCATCTGCAAATAGTGAGAATTTGACTTCTTCCTTACCAAGTTGGATGCCTTTTATTTCTTTATGTTGTCTGATTGCTGTGGCGAGGACTTCCAGTACTATGTTGAATAAAAGTGATAAGAATGGACATCCTTGTCTTGTTCCTGACCTTAAGGGGAAAGCTCTTGGTTTTTTACCATTGAGTATGATGTTGGCTCTGGGTTTTTTTGAATATTTATTTATTTATTTTGAGAGCGAGAGAGAGTGAGGGCGAGACAGAGCGTGTGCGTGCACACACACACGCACATGCACACGCGCGCACACACACACACACACACACACATAGGCACAGAGGGAGAAGGAGAGAGAATCTCCAGCAAGCTCCGTTCTCAGCGTAGAACCAGTCACAGGGCTTGATCTCCTGGCCACAAGATCATAACCTGAGCCAACATCAAGAGTCAGACACTTGGGATGCCTGGGTGGCTCAGTCGGATAAGTGTTCAACTCTTGATTTGGTTTGTGAGTTGAGGTCCTGTTTTGGGCTCTGCTCACAGCATGGAGCCTGCTTGGGATTCTCTCTCTGCCTCTCCCCTATTCATACTTTCTCTTTCTCTCTCTCTCTCTCTCAAAATAAATAATAATTAAACTTAAAAAAAAAAAGAGTCAGACACTTAACCAACTGAACCACCTAGGTGCCCCTGCTGTGGGGGTTTTCATATAAAGCCATTATTATGTTGAGATATGATCCCTCTAGACCTGCCTTGTTGATGGTTTCTATCATGAATGAAAGTTGTACCTTGTCAAATGCTTTTTCTGTATCTGTTGAAATGACCATATGGTTTTTATCCTTTCTCTTATTGATGTGATGTTTCATGTTGATTGTTTTGTGAATATTAAACCACACTTGCAACTCAGGAATAAATCCCACTTGATAGTGGTATATAATTTTTAAAATATATTGTCAGATTCAGTTTGCTAATATTTTGTTGAGGATTTTTCTATCTATGTTCATGAGAGATATTGGCCTATAGTTCTCCTTTTTGTGGTGTCTTTATCTGGTTTTGTTATCAGGATTATCCTGGCCTCAGAATGAATTTGAAAGTTTTCCTTCCTCTTAAATTTTTTCGAAGAGTTTAAGAAGAATGGGTATTAACTCTTTAAATGTTTGGTAGAATTGGCCCGTGAAGCTGTCTGGTCCTGGACTTTTGTGTTTTGAGAGTTTTTTGATTACTGACTCAGTTTTATTGCTGGTGATTGGACTGTTCCGGTTTTCTATTTCTTCCTGCTTCAGTTTTGGCAGGTTATCTATTTCTAGGAATGTATCCATTTCTTCTAAGCTGTCCATTTTATTAGCATATAGGTTTTTTTTTTATAATATTCTGTTAAAATTGTATTTCTGTGGTGTTGTTTGTTATTACTCCTCTTTCATTACTAATTTTGTTTTATTTGGGTCCTGTCTCTCTCTTTTTTTTAAATTTTTAAAAATTTTTTTAATTTTTATTTATTTCTAGGAGAGAGAGAAAGAGAGACAGCATGAGCAGAGGAGGGTCAGAGAGAGAGGGAGTCACAGACTGAAACAGGCTCCAGGCTCCGAGCTGGCAGTCAGCACAGAGCCCGACGCGGGGCTCGAACCCACAAAACCGCGAGATCATGACCCAAGCGAAAGTCGGACGCTTAACCGACTAAGCCACCCAGGCGCCCCGTGTCTCTTTTGTTTTTTAAGGAGTCTTACTAGAGGTTTATCAATTTTGTTGATATTTTTATAAAAGTTTACTTATTTATTTTGAGAGAGAGAGAGAGAGAGAGAAACATGAGTACGGGAGGGGTAAAGAGAGAGAGAGAGAGGGAGAGAGAGAGAGTCCCAAGCAGACTTGTGTTGTCAGTGCAAAGCACAATGCAGGGCTTGATCATAACCTGAACCAAAATCAAGAGTTGATGCCTAACTGACTGAGCCACCCAGGCTCCCCTGTTGATCTTTTTTAAAGATCCAGCTCTTGGTTTTATTGATCTGTTCTACTGGATTAAAAAATTTTTTTTTAATGTTTTTATTTATTTCTGAGAGAAAGAGACATCATGAGCAGGGGAGGGTCAGAGAGAGAGGGAGACACAGGATCTGAAGCAGGCTCCAGGCTCTGAGCTGGGGCTGTCAGCACAGAGCCTGACGCTGGGCTTGAACCCACAAACTGAGGTCATGACCTGAGCCGAAGTCGGACACTCAATGACTGAGCCACCCAGATGCCCTCGTTCTACTGGATTTTTGTTTGTTTCATTTTGTTTGTTTTTATATCATTTATTTCTGCCCCAGTCTTTATTATTTTCTTCCTTTTGCTGGGTTTGGGTTTTGTTACAGTTAATTTTTTAAAAGTTATGTACGAAAAGGACCTTGGGGGAAAAGTTGCTGTATTCTAAAGAGGTGATGATGTTTCAAGAATGGATTGAATATCCCAGTATCTTGTATCTGCACCACCCTTTGGCTAACGTATGTAAATATGCAGTGTAGCTTGCGTCATCCGAGTGCAGTGATCTCTCCTCTATACCGTGCAGTAATAAAGGGTAAAAGTTGAACCTTAGGGAGTCACATGGTAGGTCATGTGAAAGAAAGAAGTAGGGTCTGAATAATAAAATATATTGCTTATTTTTCTTTTTTCACCCAATATTTACGCTCCTATTATGTGTTTAGTACTGTACGGGATGCTGGAATATTTTAAGGATAACTTTAAAACATTTTTTGTTTATTTATTTTGACAGAGAGAGAGAAAGAGAGAGAGAGAAGCAGAGAGAGAGAGAGAGAGAGAGAGAAAGAGAGTGAGAGAAGCAGAGAGAGAGAGAGAGAAAGAGAGAGAGAGAGAGGAGAGAGAAGCACAAGCAGGCTCTGCACTGTCAACGCAGAGCCCAGTGCGGGGCTCAAACTCAAGAACTGTGAGATCATGACCTGAGCTGAGATCAAGAGTGGGATGCCCAATTGGCTGAGCCACCCAGGTACCCCTGGGGATGTTATTAAGAAAATAAAAGATACGGTGGTTTGCAGTCTGGTTAGGGAAGCAAACATGGGCATGTTAATAAATTAGTCTTCTAGTTCCCTGGCTTATATCTCAGGACAGTCATTTCTTTTATGAGGACTTATTTTATACCTGTCTTCCCACTCAGCCTGTAACTTCCATGAGGATGAGAATATGTGTGTGTTTCATTTATGTTGGTGTTCCTGGAGCCTGACTCTTTGATTTAGGCAGACATCAAATGAATGAATGAATGAATGAATAGGCAGTCATTTGAAAGTTGAAGGAAGAGACTAATGCAGGCTGACATGATAGAGAAGGCCTTGTGGGAGAGATGGGGCTTGGACAAGCTCTGAACAATGGCAGATGTGGTTAGGAAGGAGTGAGTTTAGGAATGGAAGGGAAAGAATAGGAGGAAACTGACTCCTATTTGAATGACTGGGCTTTGAATTCTAGGTAATGAGGAGAGAAAAGATGATTACAAAAATACATTATGAGTTTTCTTGAAAAGGAAAAAAGGGAAGAAATAGCCAATATTGTGAGTAATCACTTCAGGAAAGCTTACTGTATAAATAATATTTTTGAAGAGTATGATGAAATTTTAAATGCATATATAGTTAATGCTTTAAAGTTCCAAGAATACCTGAAGGTATCAGATGTTCATGGTTCTCTTTTAAGCTATCACTTATAAAGAGTAAATCAACTATATAATTAATAATGTTTTATAACAGCTGGGAAGTGTTGGATATGATTTAGTATATAAACTTGTTTTTTTTTTTAAATGTTTTATTTATTTCTAGGAGAGAGAGAGACAGCGTGAACAGGGGAGGGTCAGAGAGAGAGGGAGTCACAGACTGAAACAGGCTCCAGGCTCCGAGCTGGCAGTCAGCACAGAGCCCGACGCAGGGCTCGAACCCACGAACCACGAGATCATGACCTAAGCAAAAGTCGGACGCTTGACCGACTAAGCCACCCAGGCACTCCATATAAACTTGTTTTATCGTCTCAATAATTCTGTTATCCTCACTTTGAATTTGAGGAAAGTGAGATGCAAAAAGGTGAATAACTTGCTCATACAGACCTGGGATCTGAATTTGGTCAATTTGGTTTCAGGGCCTGCAAATTTAATCACCGAATAATGCCTCTTTATTTATACTTCACCTGTGAAGACCAGTGGAGAGTAGCAGAAAATGTAACCATTAGCTTAAAATATATTTAAATCACGTATGTGAATTTGAGAAGGCCAGGATAGTCGAGGAATGGAAAAATATATTAAGATGGGATGGTATATAAAATGATAAAAGAGGTTTTATGTGAAGTAACATGTTCATTCTTGTGTATTTGCTTAGAGAAGCACTGTCTAATAGAAATGTAATGCAAACCACATACTTTAAATTTTTTAATAGCCAGTGAAAAAGGTGGGGCACTGGGTGGCTCAGTTGGTTGGGCATCCGACTTTGGCTCAGGTCATGAGCTGACGGTTCGTGAGTTCAAGCTCCACATCTGGCTCAGTTGTCAGCACAGAGCCCGCTTTGGATCCTCTGACCTCCTCTCTCCTTGCCTCTTGCCCACTTGCACTCTTCCTCTGTCTCTGTCTCTCAAAAATAAAATCATTAAAAGGAAAAAAAGACCAGATTTCATTCTTTCTCATTGCCATGTAGTATTCCATTGTTGTAGCAACATGGATGGAACTCGAGGGTGTTATGCTGAGAGAAATAAGTCAGGCAGAGGACAGATACCATATGTTTGCATGTATAGGTGGATTAGGAGGAAGCTTACGGAGGACCATGGGGGAGGAGAAGGGGAGAAATAGTTGGGGAGAGGGAGGGAGGCAAATCATGAGAGACTCTTCAATGCCGAGAACAAACTGAGGGCTGATGGTGGGGGTGAGGGGAAGTGGGGTGATGGGCATGGAGGAGGGCACTTATTGGGATGAGTACTGGGTGTTATATGTATACCAACTTGACAATAAACTATTAAAAAAATAAAAATAAGGGGCGCCTAGGTGGCTTAGTCGGTTAAGCGTCCGACTTTCACTTAGGTCATGATCTCGCGGTTCATGGGTTCGAGCCCCGCATCAGGCTCTGTGCCGACTGCCAGCTCGGAGCCTGGAGCCTGTTTCAGTCTGTGACTCCCTCTCTCTCTGACCCTCCCCTGTTCACGCTGTCTCTCTCTCTCTCCTAGAAATAAATAAAACATTAAAAAAAATAAAAAAATAAAAATAAAAATAAAAGAAAAAAAAGAAATAGGGGCACCTAGGTGGCTCAGTCAGTTAAGTGTCTGACTTTGACTCAGACCTTCTTGCGGTTGGGGAGTTTGAGCCTCACACTGGTCTCTGTGCTGTCAGGCTCCGGCAGGTCAGAGCCTGGAGCCTGCTTTGAATTCTGTGTCTCCCTCTCTCTCTTTGCCCCCTCCCCCATCCCCAACTCATGCTCGGTCTTTCTCTCAAAAATAAATAAACATTAAAAAAAAATAAACATTAAAAAAAAGAAGTAAAAAGAAATAGGTAAAATACTTTCGGTATTTTAATTTAACTAAATACATCTAATTATCATTTTAACATCGAATCATACACAAAGTATCAGAGTTATTTTATATGTATTTTTTTCATACTAAGTCTTTGAAATCTAGTACGTAGTTTACACTTATTGCACATCTCAATTTGGCCTGGCCATGTTTCACGTGCTCAGTAGCCACAGGTAGCTGGTGACTGCGTTACTGAACACTGTGGGCTCAGCATGCTAAATGTCTTAGGAGCGACTGTCTTCTGTTTGGATTTCCATACATAGACACTTTCTTTGTCTTTTTTTTTTTTTTTTTTGCTATTTACATTATACACTGTCATTTAGTTGGTCTGAAAGGTTTGACGGGCTTATTCCAATGCCTTATGAAACCTCTTGTGTTAATAGCAGAGCCCAGGAATTCTGTGCTCCCTGCTGCTCTTGAAACTGTATAGGTTTGATTTTTCTGTACAATGAATCTAATCTTATTTTTTAATGGATCACGTTTTGGGGCTACACACAGATAAATCACTTAGTACTCTCTTTTGTTTTGCAGCCTGGCTTTCTCTCTTGCAAAGGGAGCCCATTTGGGCTAATGAATCAGGTTCACCGGTTTCTTTCTTTTCCTTCACAAAACACTTTAAAATCTAGTTCTACTTTCAGAGGATTTCAGTAATCTCAGGGTCTCTTTGGAAAGGTTCTCAGGGTCTAGGTAGTTGACTTCTTTCCACTAATCCCAAGGAACCCTGCCTGAGGAGCAGTTATTTTCTCCCAAACTGTTACACTTCTGTGGTATATGTTTGCCAGAAGTTAGGAGTGACTTAAAACTGAAATGTGAATAATGACGTGTAGTCGTGATAGAACTAGATTACTCAAAGTCTGGAATTCCATGAACATTGTATTTGTATTGTATAAGTCTGTTAGCCATCAACTGAACAAGAGGTGCAGATTATATATATATATATACACACACACACATATACATGTATATATGTGTATATATATATACGTTTAAGATATATATCATATAGAAATATATTTATAAGTATGTACATAAAAGTATACCGGAAGGAAATATACACAAAGGAAACCTAACAATTACACTTCTGCACTTAAATTTTATGAAAATTTTGGTAATTGGACGCATTTCAGGTGATACATAACATTAAATTAAATAACTGAGAATCTAAGCAAATGTGGAAAGAATATTATTTGTAAAACTAACTTAATAAGACTTTTCTGGCTAGCAAGTTTCTTTTGCTATAATAGGTGGCAGTGACTTGGGAAGAAACTGTAGCAATGTCTTGGTCAGTTAGACAAGGTACAACTTTGCTTTGCCTGTTAACTACTATAATAGCTAAATAGATTTTGTCCCAAGGAAGTTAAAAGCCTATGGTTTTCACACTAAATGACCATCGATAACCAAAAGCATTATTTTTTGGATATCCTAACCCTCATTCATTGAGTTTGCACAGAATTTCGGGGTTAATCTTGCTACCCACTGGATGTCACTGTTGCTGCACCAAAAATGTCAAGTATTCGAGCATTTTTTCAGTCCCCCAAAAGGCACATAAGGAAGCGTCAATTAGGGAGATCAGTGATAATGCTGTGAGATGGAACAGAGAAGACCAATAACTGGGTTTTCAGGTTGATAATTAAAACGTTAGTCTGTATCATTCTTGCTTTTCACCACAGTGACAGTCGAGAAAATGCTTTCATGTTGAGACTAGAGATTTTGTGGAGTGACCCGGCGCTGTCTTTGATATCACGGTGGTGTTTTCATCATTTTGAAGCAGGGCAGATGTTTTTACATCTGTTCCTTCCTGTCCCAATGAGGGTTGAAAGGAGTCTTGCTTGATTGAGCCCCCTTAGATAAGGAATATGGAAATTGTATTTTTAACCTTGGTGTGACTGGACTGCTGAGTACCAAGTAGGAGAAAACATCTTTCTTTTGATTGTTTGCAAAAGCTTTCTACTCCAGTGGGAGAGAATTCATCCATATTAGAGCTGTCAGATCTTCTCCGGAATTAACAATACCTTTTGTTGTTATTTTCCTACTTCTGTCATTTGTTTACCTCTGTGCAGTTGAAATGTTGTCACTAAGTGGTGTCTAAAAGACACGACAAAACATTGGATTCACGAAGAAGTTATGAGTCTTGAAGTTTATATACAGTTTCCAAAGAATGAAGAGTTATATGGAGTTCACATAGAAGATTTGGTTTTAAAATATTAGAATTGGAAATGACTTTATTTACTTTTATGTCATACAGTGGTCTTGACTGCATAGTATTGACTTTAGCTAGCTTGCTAACTATGCCGTATTTATGTGATTCAGAAATACGCAAACTGCTCAACTCCTTGAGAGCCTATTGTTTTCTGCTTCCTTTCAGCATCTCCAGTGCTCACAGAGGTGCTGATCCCATGGTAGGTATTCAGGAACACTGGTTGCATTTGATTTGACAATGTGCTAAGTGCTGGGCTGTGAAGATAGAGTAGTAGATGTCTCTTGTAGTTTTGAGAGCTTACGATCTAGTTGAAGAGAAGGCATACTGACCACAAACAGTAGAAGAATCCTTTTCTAGTGGGACCATTCACAAGAGCACGTTGATATTTACTTGATTAGTTTGTGGGACTTCTTTGTTCATCCAGTCAGGGGGTATTATAATTTAGAGAAACAACATGTTGAGAGGCAACCATGGACGAAAACCTCAAATTCATCTATTCTAAAATATATACTATATTTTAAAACGTTGTCTTGATTTATGTGGGCTTCTTAGTTTATTGTCTTTGTTTGACTCTTGGAAGTGTTAAAGGGAGAGATGAATTATTTAGCATTTTGCTACTCTGCAGACAGCAGCACTAAGATCAGTGGAGAGCTTGCCAGAAATGTAGAATCTCAGGTCCTTCTCAGACCTACTGAATTAGAATCTGCATCTTTTATATATAATTTATTGTCAAGTTAGTTAACATACAGTGTATTTGGTGTGCTTTTGGCTTCAGGAGTAGATTCCCATGATTCATCACTTATATACAACACCCCGTGCTCATCCCATCAGGTGTACTCCTCAGTGCCCATCAGCCATTTTCCCCATCACCCCAACCCCCACCCCATCAACCCTCAGGTTGGTCTCTGTATTTAAGAGTCTCTTATGGATTGGCTTCCTCTCTGTGTGTAACTATATGTATATAGATATTTTTTCTTTCCCTTCTCCTATGGTCTTCTGTTAAGTTTCTCAAATTCCACATATGAGTGAAAACATAGGATATCTGTCTTTCTCTGACTGAATTACTTCACTTAGCGTAATACCCTCCACTTCCTTCCACGTTGTTGCAAATGGCAAGATTTCATTGTTTTTCATTGGTGAGTAGTATTCCATTGTATACACAAGCCACATCTTTATCCGTTGATCAATGAAAGACATTTGAGCTCTTTCCATAATTTGCCTATTGTTGATAGCATTGCTATAAACATTGGGGTGCATGTGCCTCTATGAATAGCACTCCTCTATCTTTAGGATAAATTCCGAGGAGTGCCATTTCTGAGTCATAGGTTAATTTAGTCTTTAATTTTTTGAGGAACCTCCACACTATTTTCCAGAATGGCTGCACCAGTTTGCATTCCCAAATTTCTTAGGCAGTTTGTATGCTCACTAAAGTTTGAGAAGCATGGATTTACGGAATCCCTTATGTTAGCAATAGTTCAAGGAAGTGTGGAAGCCTTTTTTTTTTTTTTTTAAACCACAGAATAGAGGCAAAGAACAATAAATACAGTGCTGTTATCCCCAGAACGATTAAGGTTGGGAAAGAATGGGAATGTTGTCAGTGAAATTTTTACAAAGCAGTTAGGAAAAGGCTCACCAGCACATTGAGGAAACCATTTTAAATTGGCCAAGAAATGGGAAAAGAGAACAAGTTCAGACTGACCCTTGCCCCTCTCCAGCTGCTTAATTTCTGTAGGGAGGTTGCTTTGTTGATTCTCCATTATCAAATGAGCCTTGGTGATTTTTCCTTTCTCCGCCATACCCCTCCCTACCCCCACTTCCACCCAAGGGCAGTCCTAGCTAGAATTTTGCTTCATTGCCAGGCACTTCTTTGGGAGAAGAGGGTGCTCACTTTGTGTGTGTTTTTTAATGTTTTTATTTATTTTTGAGAGAGAGAGTGCCCATGAGAGAGAGAGAGAGAGAGAAAGAGAGAGAGAGAGAGCGTGAGTAGGGGAGGGACAGAGAGGGAGACACAGAATTTGAAGCAGGCTCCAGGCTCTGCTGGAGGCAGGCACAGAACCTGATGTGGGGCTCAAACCCACAAACCATGGTGAAATCACCACCTGAGCTGAAGTCGGACACTTAACCGACTGAGCTACCCAGGTGCCCCAAGGTAGCTTACTTTGTATAATAATATTTTACAACTTAACTCACCTCCTCCCTCAGATTACTTCCATAATGAGAGGACCAAGGACCTAGGGATTCTACAGAACCTTCATTCGACAAGATGCTAATGGTGGTGATGCACGGATGCGGTAGGATGGGCCTATTCCCTTATTGCACACACACTACAGCTTTGTTTATTATTAATGACATGGCAGACATTTTCCTTAGCTCTGGAACTGAATAAAGCAATAACCCCACCATAAGAGAGGCAGAAATTGGAAGATAATAAATATTTATCACCAAATCTCTCTTTCCTAGCAACCAAAAATGGAAGAGGAAATGAGCATCTAATATTTTGGAGAGCCAGTGCCAGGAAAACAAAAGCTTTTTCAAAAAATTTCATTAATCAAGCAGATTGATTGCTGTGGGTTCTAGAAATCTCAGTCCAGGTTTTTAATAGAGGGAGATGCAATGATTGAGTACGGTTTAGGCACTCTTGGAGACCTGCAATCTTGGCCAGATGCCTCTTGCAAAAATGACTGTCATCTATCAGGAGTATTAAATAATACAATCTGGTGGCTCTGTTCACAGAAGAGTATTGTTTTGTTTGTTTTCCTGGGCTAAATACACAGTATAGCAACAGAGCTATAAAACTGCATTGTCTGACATAGCACAAGAGCTTGTATTTCAGGGAATTTACTAATACATTGGAATTGTGTCTTAAAGATTATGTATAAATAGAGTTTCATTATGCACGTTTTGTTGTTGTTGTTGCTGCTTTTTTTATTCTGGTATAGTGTCCTTGAAGGAGTGTAATGTCAGGTCTTCAAACTGTCTGAAGATCAGCTCTGCTTCTCTACAACCAAGAACAGTTTCCTCCGTTTATGCATTTTATTGCCATTGTTTAATCCTAAAGAGGAAAAGACAGAACTAATATGTGCTTCTAGTCCTATCACTCTAACTAGTGATCCATGTGACTTTGAATAAATTGTTTGCCCCTCTGGGCCTCAGCTTCTTTGTTTGATAAGTGATGGGATTGAAAAAGAAACTCTTTGAAGCCCCTTCTTATATTAGAATTTGGGCTCTACTACTCCATTGCTAGCCTTGGTTTTCTTACCTGAGTTCCTCTCCTTGGCCACCCATGCAATTTCAGCATCAAGACTGTCACAAATATATGGCTTTTTGTATTTGTCATGTATTTGTAATCTTACTCCTTCTTATCTTCTCTTTTATTCACCTGAGCTAGATTTTATCTTTGTTTGATGTTCATTGACAAACCATGAGATGGCTGTGGTTTGGCATGTCTCAGTGGACACATACTAACTTTAATCAAGGCAAGCAGGACAAGTGCAGTTGGTATCCCACGGAGTTTTCTTCCTGACTGTCTGTTGGGTGGTGTTTGTACCCGGTTCAGCCTTTGGGGCTAGGTCCTCACTGAATGAAGAAAGAATCCCGAGGAAGTAATCTGATAGCTTCATCCACAAAGGAGTAGGAAGACGAAAGGCATGGCTGATAGAGGGGATGGAGACAAAATTCATTAGTTCTAACCATCTCTTGTTCAGCCTTTGTAGTCTAATGTGTGTTGTAGGTGTTATTTGCAGAAATGTCTTTTTTTTTTTTTAATATTTTATTTCTGAGAGAGAGAGACAGCGTAAGCAGGGGAGGGCCAGAGAGAGAGGGAGACACAGAATCTGAAGCAGGCTCCAGGCTCTGAGCTGGCTGTCAGCACAGAGCCCGATGCGGGGCTCGAATCCACGAACTGTGAGATCATGACCCGAGCTGAAGTCGGACACTCAACTGACTGAGCCACCCAGGTGCCCCATATTTGCAGAAATGTCTTATCATGGGGAATATTTGTCTCACTGCACCAGCGACAAAGATATATACTGCACGCATTTTGTGTACCAGATTAGAAATTCTCAGTATACTGGATTAAATGATCATTGGGCTAGATTTCATGGGGTGAATGAACTACTCCCAGCACAGCAGATAATGCATTTCCCATTTTCCTAACTTTGTTCCTGACCATTAGGAGGCTATTTAATGCCCTGGAGATACAATTTACTAAGTGGTACACTAATAACCTGAATGAGTTAATGCACCTCTCAAAATGTCTACCTTATACCCAGGGAGCAACTAATTCCTCATATTATCACATCAAATATATTATAGAAATGTCAGTATGACCATCACTATCAACATTTCACTCTTACAACTTCTCTTCGCTTTTGTTACATAATTAAGATAGGACTTCCTCAGCCCAAAAAGGGGGTCATTTTTAAAAATGAGGCATATCTTTCCCTACGGATTGGTGGGAATTGAGCTAGAATTCTAATGTTTAATAATGTGCATATTTAAATATCTTAACTATTCTTGAAGGTAGTACCATGAAACAGTATTTAATGGTATTATCAGTGATGATCATTGGACCAAAATGTGCATCTTTAATAGTACATTTTCGTGCTTGGTAATTTTAAGTGAATTTATTCTTCAGCTTTCATTCAAATACCTGTACAACTTTGGACCAGCATTCTGTGCAGCTCTTGCATTTTCAAGATTCATTTTCTAATCAGTGAAATCATTTACCTCTCTCAGATGCTAGGCCAGCAGTAATGGAGCTGAGAGAGTCATTAACTATGACATTCTGCCTTTTCTCTCATCTTTCTGGGAAAAGCAAGAAAAAGAATTGCCTTAGCATCATCTTTCTTCACCCAAAGAGGAGAGAGACACTAATCAACATTCATTTCTGCCCCCACATTCAGCAGTTCCGTAGTCCATAGTGTCACAGTGCTGTCTGTCACATGGGCTTCTAATCAGGAAGTCTTCCCAAAAGAACAGCCAGTACCTTTGGTATGTATGCCCCGCGTGTGCTCTAGTGCACTGCCCAGGACCATTTCACTTGTCCAGAAGGGAGAAAAGATAACGATGGGCAAAGTGGTGGCATTTCTCTTTAAAATTCCCAGAATACAGTGTGACTTAGAGCCTTGCAAAATGCTGGACAGTATGCTCTGTTTTTACAATGATGAAATCAATATGTTTGGAGAGATTTACATTTTCATCAAGGAGAGGAACATGGCAGATTTAGGCTTCCAGCAATTTATCACAAGTGAAAATGTTGGCCGAAATGATTTAAGGAATTGAAAAATCACTGACCCTTTAAAATGCTTTAGGAGAGCAATATTAGAAAACCAGATGAGGTGATAATCTGTATTAATTTGTAGTTGTCTAGCATTTTTTGAGAGTGCCATGTAGAAGCCAAATTTTTATGCATCTTTCTTTTAAGTCGTTTGCACATTGGTGAAATGTATAAATTGGGAAAGGCAGGACCATGAAATTGACAGTGTCTGTCTAACTCTATCTGAGGTAAGTTTGATCTTGGCTTGTCACCTCTTTCACATGAAATCTGACTGTTCCTACATATCTTTTGCCAATTTTTAGTGGTAACCAAGGAAACACAGTAAAGGGGACCCATCTCTCTAGGGATTGACTCACTAGAATTTCTACCTCTGTTAGAATTTCTTTCTTCTCATAATTTCTTATGGTTACATTAAAATTTTACTTTTGATTTTCATCTTTTGGAAAGACCATAAAACAGCTTGCAAAATTATTGTGTTAGAATGATTTTGATGTTGTCAAAGTACTCTGTCATCAGGTTGATCATTACCTGACACTTTGAGAAGTTCAAGCAACTGCTTATTATTCATCCTGATAGAAGGGACTAGAGACATGACTAATAGAAAATCGTATATAACCCACATATTATTAAAATTTGGTTTTTAATGAAACTTACAGCCTTTTCATTTAAAATGTTTTGAGTAAGAGGTCTGGATGTCCACCAATACTTGCAATACCTTTTTTCCTTCCATCCTAGGTGAGGTTTCCTTTCTGGGGTTTTATAGTTCGTATACTGACTATTCATAGTTCTTACTGTTGTGCTTTTCTTCTTATGATTTCTGTCCCTCTCTCCTTCATGAGGGCAGGAGCAGAGTCTGTTTCTGCTCATCATTATGTTCCCTGTGGGCCTAAGCAGTGCGTGGTACACAGTGGACAATCTATCTTTTGATGAATGAATGGAATGAACACAGTACAGTCATCATAGTTCATAATAATCTTGTTATAAAATAAGACCTATTTTTTCTTTTTAGTAAAAAAAGTAGTATTTCGTCTTTTGGCTATCAAATGATTGAAGACATTTTGGAAAATGTAAAAAAAAGAATATTTAGGGATGTAGAAATTAATATTTTGGTGTATATACCTCTAGTAACTTCTCTCTACCTGTATTCACCCATATGTAAACATATTTCCTTTGTTCCACTTACATGCAAAAATACTGTTGGTAAACTGCTTTTCATTCTAATGACATATTTTGTTTCCCCATATTGATTTACTTTTCTACCACATTATATTATTGATTATAAAATGTTACTTTAAATGGATTTGCAGTGATATATTTCATGAATTTCTCCATAATGGAATGTATTGCACCATAGAGGGTGGTGTGTAATGAAAATATAGTTTCTATTTCTATTTATTTTTATATAAAAATGAGGCATAAATTAGACTTCATTACTATTTAATATGCAAGTGAACATCAGTGCATCCATTCAGTTCACTATGAGATGGTTATGAGTTCTGTCTGACCAAGGGGGAGTTAGGAGAAAGAGAGAATATTCCAAAGGGGTTTGACGGGGACTCACTCATTTGTTGTCTCAGTCTTTTGTGTATTTCACTTGATTCGTGTCCTGTTCAGTGGATTTATAGGTTATATGTTAACTATGTCATATATTAACTAGTCTACTGGTCTCCAAATGGACCAATAGATTAAAAGAAATTCTACTCTGAAACTGAGGATTAAGAGACTACTCTGAAAATAAGTCTAGGCAAACCATGAGAAAATGGCACAGCTGACCCTTTTATTCCTAGTGTGAGTTCTTCCTTAGCCTCATTGTCAGATAAAAGCAATAATACCTAATCAGATCTGACAGTAGATTGCTTCCTAGTTATTTAAGTGCATGTGCATGCACATGTGTGAGCACATGCATGATCTAGCTCTTCAATATAAAGTTAATGTTTGACCACTATGTGAGAAAGTAACTGCTTTTTAAAACAACCTTGTGTAATGGAGAGTGCGTTTTGGAAATAGATGTTTGGGGATGTTTCCTTCCTCATGAGATTTTTGCCACTGAAAACCAATTTCACATATAATTATTACACACACACACACACACACACGCACTGGAACCAGAATTTTCTAACACCTTGAATATTTTTTCAGAAAAGAATTTTTCGTGTGATTTGAAACTGTTAAAGACAAAGGCGCAGCACATTCTGGTTAGTTTGCAAGAATAACTGATTGGCATTATGGAAGGTAGAAATTTGCTGGTCTATTTGGCCCTGAATCCATTGGGTATAATTGGTTATTGGGAATAGAAAGCAAGTGTAATGATTTGGTAAGCATGGGCCATGATGTACTTCTTTCATTCGTAAGTACACATTTGTATGATAGGTCTTTTTCAGTTACAGCAGCTATTAAAATGAAGAATTATAATAAACTGAATTTAAAATCAGAGTTTCACATTGCTACATTAGAGGGTGTTAAACTAAGATTTAAAAAGATGAAGCATATTCAATCCTATCACTTTTACCAGAACAGTTACAGTCTAATATATAGTAATAAATAATTATCACTATAATTATATATTATATAATACATGAACAGATGTTTAGTACCATTAAGAAAAGACAAAAATTATTTCAAAATATTGCTTTTTCATTGTTCATGTCTTTTCAAATGATTTCTGTTTTGGGGAAAGGCATGATGTATATGGTATTTTCAGTTCTATTAGTATATTGTAAATAAATTCATTTTAACCTATTAAGATACTATATATGTTTAATGATGAGTCTACAATAAGTATTTAGGATCACTTCTGCATACAAAATGGAAATTAGGGTGGTCAAGAAATGGGATCAAGACTGCTAAAGAAATTATAATTTGTAACAATATGCAAGATCTAGTCACACCAATTCTAATAAAATGTACTGCTCAGCAACTTTAAGCCTTCACAGTTTATAGCAAAACAAGTTTTATCTCTTTGCATTGGGGCCAATGCCAGATACACCTTAAGACCCAATCTTATCATCTTAAGGCCCAGTCAACTCAAGATCTGATTCTAATCACTGAGACATTGCCTTCTTAACTGAAAATCCCTTCGCTTTTCTCTAGGTGTGGAAAGTGCTCTTTATCTGTTGTCTTATTCCCTTCTCTTTACACTTGTCTTCATGTTCATCTAGACTCAGTTGCTTCAGAGCACATGAACATCACAAACTTTCTGGCCTCATTGACCACTATAGGTCATGTGTTTTTCCAAGCCTCCATCGTCCCCACTCCTGCTCTTAAGCTACAAAAGCTGTGGTCAGTGTATGTTTATACAAAGCTGCCAAACCACTTTTCCACATGGTAGTGCATACCCAGCAGCCAGATCTGCGTTCTGCTTGCCTTGCATCTTCGTTGGCACTTGGTATCATCAGGTTTTCTGTTTTAGTCATTCCTGTCCCCCTCCAGCTTTACTGAGTTATAATGGATGTGTAACATTGTATAAATTTAAGGTGTACATGGTGATGATTTGATCCATGTGTGTATTACAAAATGATGGCCACAATAAGGTTAGTTAACATATGCATCACCTCACATAACTGCTATTTTTTTTTTTTTGTAGAGTAGCTTTCAACTATGAACCATAGTCACCATGCCATAGAGCTTTTTTATCTTATAATTGGAAGTGTGTTCCTTTTGACCGACATCTCCCCATTTCCCAGCTCCTGGCAACCACTGTTCTCTCTGCTTTTGAGTTCATCTTTTTTTAGATTCCATGTGTAAGTGTGATCATACAGTATATGTTTCTGTGTTTGACATTTCACTTAGCATCATGCCTTCATGGTCTGTCCATGTTTTCGCCAATGGCAGGATTTCCTTCTTTTTATGGATGAATAATTTTCATTGCATATATAGACCACATTTTTAAAAATCCACTCATCCATCCATAGAAACTTAAGTTGTTTCCATGTTTTGGCTATTTTGAATAATAATGCTGCAGTGAACATGGGGGTGCAGATATCTTTTTGAGTTAGTGATATAATTTCCTTCAACTGTATACCCAGAAGTGGGATATTGGATCATATGGTAGTTCTATCTTTAATTTTTCAAAGCACCTCCATACTGGTTTCCCTAATGGTTACACCAATTTACATTCTAGTCAGCAGTGCACAAGTATTCCCTTTCATCACATCCCACCAGCACTTGTTATGCATTATCTTTTTGGTAATAATTTTCCTTAGCAGTCTGAGGTGATGGCTCGTTGTGGTTTTGTTTTGTATTTCCTTAAGGGCTAGTGATGTCAAGCATCTTTGTATGTTTCTGTTGGCCATTCATAGGTTTTCCTTGGAAACATGTCTATTCAGGTCCTCTGCCCATTAAAAAAAATCAGATTCTGTTTTTTTCTCTTGAGCTGTAGGAGCTCCTTACATATTTTAGATTTTAACCCCTTATTTGATATGTAGTTTTAGAAATATTTTCTCTGGGGCTCCTGGGTGGCTCAATCGGTTAAGTGTCCAACTTCAGCTCAGGTCCTGATCTCACGATTCTTGAGTTTGAGCCTCAAATTGCGTTCTGTGCTGACAGTGTGGAGCCTTCTTGGGATCCTCTGTTCCCCCTTCTCTCTGCCTCTCCCCTGCTCTCTCTCTCAAAAATAATAAATAAACATAAAAAAAGAAATATTCTCTCCCATTCTACAGGTTGCCTCTTCATTTTGTTGATTGTTGCTTTTGCAGAAGCCTTTTAGTTTGATGTGGTCTCACTTCTTTATTTTTGTACTTGTACTTTTGGTGTCACATTGAAAAAATCACTGCCCAGACTAAATTTCAGGGTGTGTCTCTAAGAGGCATACCATAGGCTCTGCTCTTTTGGGGTGGAATGCTTTATAAATGTTAATTAGGTCAACTTGATTGATAATGTTCGAGTCCTCTACATCCTAGCTGCCAGTCCCACACATGCACAGATGAGGAGTTTACAACAAAGAGAAGGGATCCCCGTCTCCAGCTCTCTACTTTCCAGGATTTTTCTCATACCCCATGGATCTCAGACACCCCTCTTTATGGTCATTTGGGCAGCAAGACAGCGTTTCTCTTAAAGTTATAATTTCCTGTGTTGCTGTCTTAGAGAGGGAGGGTGAGGGAAGAGGGCAGAGAAATGAAGGATCTTTCCACAATATTCACACTGTAGGCCTCTTTTTCTAAATCTTTTGTCTGGAAAGTTTCTCTCAGAGTTTGGACTGTCTATCATGCCAATGCATAGTTCCATGACTGAGGTCCTCCACAGAGAAAGGCAAGGAGAGAAAAAAAGAAAAAACAAAGGAATTCTACTATACTCTTCCACTTGTAGACACCCCTTTCCCTGGTCCTCTCATGAAGAATATGGAATTTCTCTTAGAAGTTTCCCTGAAGGATCCACTGTGCAGTTTTGTAACTAGTATCAAAGCTGAGGGAGATAGGAAGAAATTTGTGTAAACTCATTACCATATGGGTTGATTGTTTAAATTCAGACTTCTCTCCCAAATATTCTTTTTCTTATTTGAGAGAGAGAGAGAGAGAGAGAGAGAGAATGTGTGAGCAGGGTAGAGGGGCAAAGGGAGAGAAAGAGAAGGCATGGAGGGTTTGGGGGGGGTGGAGAATCCCAAGCAGGCTCAGCATGGAGCCTGATGCAGGGCTCAATCCCACGACCCTGGGATCATGACCTGAGCCAAAATCAAGAGTCAGACACTCAACCGACTGCCGCACCTCTCCCAAATACTCTTGCGGTTGTTTACTTTGCAGAGTCCTCAGGAAGTTGCCTTTTATATCCAGAGTATTTAGTTGTAATCGTTGTGAGAGAAGGACTGTGTTAGGCTAGTTTCAACTTGGCCAGTAGTGGAAGTCCTGGTTGTGTTTTGAAAAGATCAATCTATAGAGCAAGCTAAGAGGGGACACAGTGAGGTTAATGTCTAGATCACTGTAATAGTCTAGTTGACAGATGGTGATAGCTTGGATTAGGAAGGTTGCAGCTGGAATGATAAGAAAAAGTATGGATTCAAGAGACATGTTATAAGCAAAATTAATTGGATTCAGTAATAAGTTGAAAGCAGGGAATGATTCTTATAATTCTGGTTTGAGAAAATGGATGGATGATGGTACCGTTTGCTGAGGCAGGAAATACTTGGAGAGGACTATGTTTGAGTATGCATTTGTGTGTGGCAGGAAGGGCATGGGAGGTTCTGAGTTCAGTTTTGGATATATAGAGTTTGAGGTACATTTGAGACAACTAGGCAAAATGTCGGGTAGGTAGACACATGTATACACAGCTTTGAAACCTACAGTAGCTTTGGACCAGAGATAGAAATTTATGAACTATCTGTATAAAGATGATAATCAAAGTCATGGTTATGATTTTACACCAAGAAAACTGGGAATACAAAAGGGCCCCAAACCATGTCTTGAAGAATCCAGACGTTTAATGGCTTGGTGGAGGATAAACTATGAAAAGGAGACTTAGAAGTAATGAACAGAAATATTAAGAGGAAAACAGGAGAAGGGAGTGGAAGCCAAGGACAGAGAGTATTAAAAATTGATTGGATCACAATGAGTATGGTAGCCAGGTTAGAATGAGTGTAGTAGCCAAGTTAGAATGAATTGGAGAAGAGCTAGGAGATGAGCAGATGGAGATCACACATATAGACAACACTTATTTAATGTTGCTCATTATTCTCCCTTTAGAGAAGTTTTGCATTGAAGCAGAAGATGGAGATAGGTCACTATTTACTTGGAGGATATGGGATAAAAGGAGGTATGTTTTTAATGGGAGAAATTTGAGCATATTGGAGATCTCATGGGAATTGTCTATTTGAGGGAGAAGGTTGACTATATATAAGAGAAAAGAGAAAGTAGGAATAACTGAGAAGTAAATTTCTGGGGCTGGGGGCAGAAGAAAATGGGATCTAAAGCCTTAAGGGATTGGCCTTACCTGAGAAGCAGGTAGCAGGGAGTTGAGGGAGTTTCTGTCTGGTGGCCTCTATTTCATCTGTAAAACAGTGGGTGATACGATGTTCTGAGAGTGAGGGGGCAGGTAATGAATGTTGCGTGAGGGGACACATGACATTTGAGGAAGCACAGGCTGTGGAGAGTAGGAGAATGAGCTGTGGAAGGAAGTGTGGGAAGCCACGGCTCCTTTTCACTCCATGCTTCAGACATCTTGAAATTCCTCTGATCACTGCTCCCCACTCATGCTCCTTCTCTCCTGAACTTTACCTATGTCGTCACCCCTGTTTGGAACACTCCTGCCACCTTTATCTCATGATTTCTACTCATCCTCCAGGTTTCAATTTAGATGCACCTCCTGTAACAAGCTCCTTCTGCGGTTAGGTAGTAGAGGTTAGCTGCCCTGGGTATGTGCTTCTGGGGCCATCCTTATCTTGTTCTCCGCGGTCCGTGTTATGGTTGCTTGTCTAACTGGCCACCTCTCCTACTAGAAGGTCAGCTTCCTGAGGTTCAGGGACCACATGGTTAGGGACAATGATGACATGCCTAGCCCTAACCTATAGCACCTGGCCTGTCACATAATAGGCACTTGAGATATGGTTGCTGGATGAATGCAGTGAACTGGTTGTGATAAGAGAACTGATCACGTGGCTTGAAGAAGGGTGGCACTTGTCTGGGGGAGAGGTGTAGTCTGTAACAGTGTCCTTTCATTAACTCAGGCAATGGCCACTTGACAGCAGAGGCAGGAAGGAAAATATCAGAGAGATGTAAGATTAAGACTTATATTTCTCGGGACGCCTGAGTGGCTCAGTCATTTAAGCATCTGACTCTTGATCTCAGCTCAGGTCATGATCTCACGGTTCATGAGATCAAGCCCCACGTGGGGCTCTGCACTGATGGGGCAGAGCCTGCTTGGGACTCTCTCTCTCTCTCCCTCTCTCTCCGCCTCTTCCCTGCTTGTTCTCTCTCTCTCTCTTTCTCTCTCTCTCTCAAAATAAATAAACTTAAAAAAAAATGTCTTATTCTTCTCTCTTTGTGGTAAGTGCTCTGGGGCAGGGGGTGTTGATTCGTGCCAATTCCCAGCGGCCTTAACAGCCTGAGAGCACTGCAAGGGGGCTGCTGTAGGCGCTAGGAGGCAGAGGCACAGGCCAAGAGGAACGTTGCCTTTTCCAGTAAAGCTCTTTGTATGGGACCAAATGTGGTTGTGAGCTTCGGTGGCTGATTTCGACTCTTTTATTTAATATTGCTCATTATTTCAGCAACCTGAAAATAACAGCTGGACTGTGTGGGATGAAAGCAACTTTTCAGTGCAGGCGAACAGATCATGGCAGTTCTCTTGGAGGAATATCACTTGTTAGTTTGCAAAAATAAATCTGCTTTTTTGTCCTCGTTCTTAAAAAATGCCAAATTGCAAGATGTGCGTATGTGTGTAAGATGAGGCCAGGACAAATTTAAACCGGAGGAAATGCTTTACAGCCAGGCTGCCTCCTTCCCCCTCAAAGGCTGATAAGCACAAATACCATTTAGGCACTGGATTTACAGTTACTTTCGCATATGCCCTGCAAACTCACTTATCTTCAGGGGATACTAGTTCATGGAGAAAACAAGTTAGTACTGGGAAGTTCAATTACTCTCTTAAAATATCA
Source organism: Proteles cristata cristata (assembly GCA_017311185.1). Classification (NCBI taxonomy): domain Eukaryota; kingdom Metazoa; phylum Chordata; class Mammalia; order Carnivora; family Hyaenidae; genus Proteles; species Proteles cristata. The sequence continues at coordinate 37,808 of JAESUZ010005363.1, forward strand.
ATAGCTTAGCAGTAAGAAAGCCAAAACAACAGGCCCTTTTCTATATTGGATGTATTCTCAAGACATCTATAAAGGCTTGCTACAAACAGCAAGAAAGTAATAGCTATAAATGTTACTCAGTGGGAAGGATTGGGAATGGGGGTCCCTCCTCCCAGTCTCCAGTCTGAAACTCTGACTGGTGCTCCATCACTCACAGCAGGAGCTCCTCTGCCTGCATTTTCCTTTCCCTTTGTTTTAATTATGACTCTTATTTTTCATGGTGCTGGGAGCATTTTCCAGGTCTTTGGTATAGGGTTTCTGTTTTGTCTTGGTTCTGAGGTGACTGTCTTCCTTTAGAAGATCAGCTTTGTGTTTCCTGAAGAGCACCTGCTGAGCTGGGGATTTCAGTGTTTCCTGGTCTGCCTTCGTCCTCTTCAGCAACACAGTAATACAATCAGCTGAAATTCCCCTAGGTGAACTGCATTTTTAGGGTTTCTATTTCATTCTAAGCTGCTTAATAAATGTATCTTGGGGAACATGGGGTTGATTAGTGAAATCCTTTCTTCTCCTTTATTTAAATTTTTAAATGTTTTATTTATTTCTGAGAGAGAGAGATGGAGAGAGACAGCGTGAGCAGGGGAGGTCAGAGAGAGAGGGAGACACAGAATCTGAAGCAGGTTCCAGGCTCTGAGCTGGCTGTCAGCACAGAGTCTGATGCAGGGCTTGAACCTACAAACCGTGAGTGAGCTGAAGTCGGATGCTTAGTTCACTGAGCCACCCAGGCGCCCCAGTGAAATCCTTTCTTTGAAGGTATCTGCCTCCATTGGTAGCTCCTCAGTGAGTTTGGTGTACAGGGAGGATGTGTGTCTAGGATCACTGTGTCACAGGAGGCAAAGTATCTGAAAAAGATCTTGGCTTCGGAGGAGGCCTGACTTTGCCTTTGAGAATACATGGGTCATTGGGTCTTTTTCCATGGCTAACAGAAATTGATTTTTAATATAACTCTGTTTCCACTAATTACTTTCATATTTGAAATAAGAAAACAGGGAGAAATGTGGTAAGTCATACATATATCTGATATGCAGTTACACAAAACTCTTATGTTTCAAAGAAATTATTGACCCCCCAAAGCAGTTCTATAGAACAAGCCCTCATTTATAACCTATACATAAAGAGAATGTGGTATGCCATAGTGGTTGAGAAGGGGACTTTGGGGTTAGAGGATCTAGGTTCTAGCTTTTTGGACTTGGGCAAGCCATATGACTCTCTTAAGCCTCTGTTTCGTCATCTGTAAATGGAGAAAATAACATAAGGTTTTTATAAGGATCAAATGAGATCATGCAGTTAAAGTTTGGCACACTGCCTGACAGTGCTGAATAATTGTTCACGCAATTTAACAGAAGTTTTAGCTACTTTTTTTCTAATCCTCTTCCAAGGAAAGTAGATCCAGTTATAGAAAGAGCTCTTTGTTTTGCTGCACACCTTGATAGTTTTGGGTAAGCAAGTTTGTGATTAGAGATAGAACTGAATTCCACTACCCATCCCTCTTCCTCACTCTGTTACTCCTTTATTTTATTTGTTTTCATAGCACATAGCACCACCTATTGTGGGTTGAATTGTGTCCCCCCCCAGAAGATATGTTGAAATCCATGTTAATTTGCTAGGACCTGCTGTAGCAAATGCCATAGACTGGGTGGCTTAAACAACAGTTTGGCTGGAAGTCAAACTTCTAGATCTAGGCAGAGTTAGTTTCTTCTTAGTTTCTTCTGAGGGGTCTCTCCTTGGCTTGTTAATGGCTCTCTTCTTCCTCTTTCTTCCCATGGTCTTCCTTCCACATGTATCCATGTCCTATCCCCTCTTCTTATAAGGACACCAGTCATATTGGATTAGGACCTACCCTGGTAACCTCATTTAACCTTAATTGCCTCTTTAAAGGCCCTCTCTCCAAATATATTCACATTCTGAGGTACTAAAGGGTTAGGACTTCAACATATGGATTGTGGGGCAGGGCACACAATTCAGATCATAACAAAGTCCTAACCTCTGGTACCCATGAATATGACCTTATTTGAGAATAGCACCTTTGTAGATGTATTCAAATTAAGATGAAGTCATACTGGATGAGGGTAAATCCAATGAGTGGTGTTCTCATAGAGAGTCATACAGAGACACAGAGGAGACATATAGGGAAGGAGGCCATGTGAACACGGAGACAGAGATTGTAGTTATATTGCCACAAGCTAAGGAGTGTGGAGAATTGCTGACCGCTACCAATAGCTAGAAGAAGTAAGGTAGGATTCTTCCTTAGAGCCTTCAGAAGGAGCATGGCCTGGCCAACATCTTGATTTCAGACTTCTGGCCTCTAGAACTGTGAGAAAATAAATTTCTGTTGTTTTAAGCTATCTAGTTTGTGGCAATTTATTATGGAAGCCTTGGTGGATAGCTAATACATTATCTGACATTTTGTATTTGTACCTGTCTTCTCTATCTTCCACTGGAATGTAAGTTCCTTGAAGGCACGGACTTGTCTGACTTGTATTGCCAGCATAATGGATATTTAATAAATGAATGAATGAGGGCAGTTTTCAAAGAAGAGGGTGAGGAACAGAGATGAGAGAAAGAAAAAAGGGTAGAAGGAATTGAAAAAGCAAATGATAATGAGTCTCAAGTACAGTTGACCCTTGAACAAGATGGATTTGAACTGCACATGTCCACTTATATGTGGATTTTTTTCAATGAATATATTGAAAAGTTTTTTGAAGATTTGTAGCCATTTGAAAAAATTTACAGATGAGCCACACAGCCTAGAAATAGTGAAAAATTTAAGAAAAGTGTATTATTTTAAGAATACAATATGTAATACATACACAAAACGTGTTATCAGTAAGCCTTCCAGTCATTAGTAGGCTGTTAGTAGTTCAGTTTTTGGGGAGTCAAAAGTTATACATGGATTTTCAACTGTGAGGCAGGTTGGTGTCTCTAAATCCTGCATGTTCAAGGGTCAACTGTATACGAATCTTATACTGAGTGAAATTCTGGTGGAGCTGGTTAAGGAGTTGAGTCCAGTTTTATATGGCAAGAAATAGAGACAAAATATGGAAATTGGGGCCACAGGAACACTGGGAGCTTAAACCTCTAGTGAACAGAACTTGAAGGGATTCCGTTGGACTTTCATGGGTCATGGAAGTAGCAAGGCCCAAACCAATTACACCTAGACCCCCAAGGAGCAAGAAGGCCAGCTGACATCTGGTTTATTGTTAAGACATGTAGTCTCCTAGATTTATCCTCCATGTTTCCTATATTTTCCCATGACATTTATCTTTTTATCAGTTTCCTCTGAGTTTGAGGAAAATTTTTCGAACTCATTCTAATTCTCTAGTTTAGTTCTCTGCAGTAGTCCACCTAGCTCCAGTATATTTTATTTTCATCTGAAAGCAATCTTTCTTGACCTTAGGTGGTTCTGTTTTTAGAAATGAAATGTGGTTTCCAATTCTAATATAAATCCAAAAGACAGATTTTTATATTATTCTCTTTTACTTTTTATGAGAGGTTCTTTAAAACTTTTTGTTCTAAAATCTTACAGGGTCTTTATATTTTGATCTCTTGACTCTCTCTCTCCATCCTGATATCTATGCATAACAATTACTGGGATTGACATGTGTATCCCAGTTTAAATGTTTTAATCTAAGACAGAAAGAAAAGTTTATATTTTATATTGTTTTCCTTTGATAAATAGGGATTTCATTTTACTGGAGGGAATACAGGAGACAGACATGGGGCAGGGAAGCAGCAATATAATGACATAGAAGAAATAGATATTTGGTCATTTAGATAACCAAAACATACTTCTCAGATATGTTTGATCTTTATCCACAGTTCCTGAAAATGTTCCAGAGCCATGAAGGTGTAATAAGTGTCTTGTTATTAATGAAAGTGATTTTTTAGATCCCACCCAAGGTAGGGGCTGGTTACTAGGAGGACCAGCCCTTTGTCTAACCACCTGTGGGAAAAGGAGAGAGGCTGGAGGTTGAATCACTCAGTGGCCAATGACCTAACCAGTCACGACTGTGTAATGAAGCCTTCATAAAAATTCAAGAGGACAGCTTTTTGGTCCTTTATGAGAGAGTTTTACGTAAACATTTTTATGTGCCACTGAGCTGTGCTCCAGGCTCTGTGAGGAAAGAAGTTTATTTAGACCCTTACCCTGTGTATCTGGCTTCATCTGGCTGTTGTATGGTATCCTTTATCTTACCCTTAAAAAACCTGGTAAACGTAAGCGTTTCCCTTAGTTCTGTGAGCTGTTCCAGCAAATTAACTGAACCTAAGGCGGAGGTCACTGGAACCTGCAATCTGTAGCAGGTTGGTCAGAAGCACAGGTAACAACCTGGGGTTTGTAACTGGCATCTGAAGTGGGAGATGGGGAGTAGTAAAGAATTGAGTGCTTGACCAGTGTAATCTGATGCTAGCGCCAGTATTGAATTGAATTCTCAGACGCTCTGCTTGTGTTTGAGAATTGCTTGGTACTCTGTGGGAGCAATCCCCTCCCCCAAGTTGGAATTGGGTCTGGGAACCCTAAAAGAAAAGCACACTGCTAGGCCAAGTATTCTCTCTTCCATGTTTGTTGTAGCAAATGGTGGGTCCTGACCCACTTCTTCCAAGATCACGGTTGTCCTTGTTAACAGTCTTCTACCACAGTGCACTTGCTTTTCTCAGTCCCTTTGTCTAACCAAGCTCTGCCTGATAGTGATGTCCACTGGTTTCTCTCTGCCCCACATACAGCTACTTGCATACTTCTGGAAATGCTTGGGTATTCTCTTTCTCATATAGTCCATAGCTTACCTTTTCCCATTTGGAGCTGCTCTGACTTTGGGAGTTTCTGTGAAATCTTATCCATTATTCCCCATATATTGGTCTACTGCTAAATCCTTTCCTTAACCCAGTCCTATCTACGCAACTTGCCACCCTTCTCTGTTTCCCGGGATTGATTCAAATTTTCTCATATTTTCTATTTCTGTGGTTATCATAGTAGGACTTGGGGAGAGAAAGAAGTTAATTGTTTAGCATCAAGTTGCTATCTTGAAACAAATTGAGAAAATGATAGGGCACCTGGAGATTTTTACAGAGGAGGTGGGTCTTAGAGGGTGGAAGGGGCACACATGATCTGGGGTTAAAAATTTCTGGGTTTAAATCCAATTTGGCCTTTTTTTGGCTATGTGCCTTTGGCTATTTGATCTCTTGGCATCAGTGTTTCTTTCTTACACCTCTGTGACCTTTAAGAATGGAAAACACTTGTTCTAGACTGAAAGGAAGAGAGAGGGCATAACTTGTTGAAATCAAGAACAAAGGCACAAACTTTGGAATGAGGGTGGATCTATAGGGATAAGAACAAGGTGAGATATTGTAAATGTTGTGGTTGATTTTTCCACAGCCATTCCCTCTTTTTCCTGGTCAGAAGAGCCCAATTTTTCCCCCAGTTGTTTATGCTCCTTTATACAGGCATGGTGGTCCCTCTTCTCTTGCCAAATTTGGATATGGTTATGTGATCCAGTAGCTCGGGAGTCATGAGAGGACATTTTGGGGACTTCTGGGAAAGCTCTGCTTGTTGAACAGAGAGCAAGAGGCAGAAATGCCTTCTCTTCTTGCACTGGACATTGCTGTGTGTGATGTCTTGAGCACAGGAGTGCGATCCTGAGGCCAAGCTCTCTGTTGGGGGGCAGGCAGCTTTTGGGCTTGGGATATTAGAGAGGAGAGGAAGAGGGGCGCCTGGGTGGCTTAGTCGGTTAAGCGTCCGACTTTCGCTTAGGTCATGATCTCGCGGTTCGTGGGTTCGAGCCCCGCGTCGGGCTCTGTGCTGACTGCCAGCTCAGAGCCTGGAGCCTGTTTCAGTCTGTGTCTCCCTCTCTCTCTGACCCTCCCCTGCTCATGCTGTCTCTGTCTCTGTCTCTGTCTCTGTCTCTCTCTCTCCTAGAAATAAATAAAACATTTAAAAAAAAAGAGAGAGGAGAGGAAGAAACCAGGATCCTTGGTGATGTTCTGAATACACTGAATCAATAAATCTTATAATTTCTGTCTATCTAGACTTCTTCACTTAATAAAGCCGATGGAACTGTATGGATTTTCTTTTTTTATTTGCAACCCAAAGCATATAAAATAATGCAAGAGAGATGAATGTATATTTGGCTGGCCTAGGAAATAAACGTGGGTACAGCAGAGGGAGGAATACTATTAAGAGCTTTGAAGACCAAATGGAAGAGTTGAAATTTGGTGTAGTAGATCACAGAGAACTGCAGAAAACTTTTGAATAAATGGAGGTTGATCGATGAAGCATTTTAACCAAGATTCATTTGAGAATTAATGATATGATGGCTGAAGTAATGAGTCAAAGAGTGTGGACTTAAGACTAGCTTCCCAAAGTCTTCTGTATGAGAGATGTTATTGAGAAGCAGATTGCTGGCTTATCAAGAAGAGAGAGGAAGGAATGGGAGATGGAGGAATAAAGAAAGATTCTGAGATACCAACATGCCTGTATGCACCATCTGAACCCGTTGGGTGTGCTGCATTCACTGGGATGGCAAAACCAAAGTGGAGGGAGAAATTGATACTGTCTGATGGCAGTTGGGGGCATCTAGCAGCATGACATCTGCTACTTAGCTTGTGAAGTCTCTCAGATGGGAGCATTTATTCTCTAGACTTTGGACACGTCCACGTGTACTGACCTGTGTGATATTCCTTTCTGATGCAAATATATTTCTAGGTACTTCTTAGATCAACACGAAAACCTATAAAATAGAGTCCTATACTCTGGCCCCATGTTAAGCTAGTTTGATATTTGAATATTTGGATTTAAGATAAATTAAAATAGCATTTCCTTTGTAAAATTGTTCACCAACAGGTTACTTTAAATAGTCATTTTTTTCTGGTGTACGTTAGAATATAATTAAATTTTCAGTTGACTTTACTAGCAACATGTCTCTTTTGTAAAGTAAACTCCAACTGCAAAGAAAGTTATTTTCATGCTTGGTGAAGATGCATTGTTCTAAATAATGATTACAATGGAGAAATTAGAAGAGACACACAGCTTTTACCCAGCAGGGAGTATATTTTGAGACTCAATAAATTTAAGCTAATCTGATTTTTTTTTTTAAAAAAAGCACAACTTCTTCTCTATACAAATTGTGTCAGTTAGAGATTGCATTTGGCAGAAAATCCCAGAAGAGCTGACAAACGGTGGTTTAACAATTAATGGGATTATTTGTCTAATGCTTCAGGAGTGTGAGAGAAAACAGCTTGAGAATACCATCAAGGAATAGAATTCTTCCTGTCCTCCTGTGGTACTTTCATAACCACTGGCTGTTTTACTTTGAGCACTACTGAAGATCCAGACAAGTGGAAGAAGGAAGTTAGAAAGAAGCACCAGTTGACTTTTGCTTGTGTTTCACTGCACAGGACTGAGCCCCGTGGTCACTCCTAGAGGTGAGGGAGTCTGAGAAGGCGAGTTTCCAGCTGTCCTAACTTTATGTTAAAAGAAAATAAGCAAGAAAGGGTTGGCACGATATTGAGCTGGACAATGAACAGTAGATGGTTCAATATGTTAGTTACTTTGAGAGAAGAAGGGATGTCATACAAAGACAAATTTCAGATGGCACATTGGCTAGCTTTAGATGCAGCGCCCTTAAAATATACTTTTATGATATATTGGTCTGGTGTTGGTCAATTAAACAGAGTTCTTCTAAATAATTTGGGAATAAAGTGCTTTAATATAGGAATAAGAGCTTAGATGAGTATTGAGAAACTGAGAATGGAAGTCAGGAAAGCTGTGGGCTCCAGGAGGTCAACAAAGCAGACCATAGAGACCTCAACCAAAACACCGAAGTGAGTCTTTCTGAAAAGCTTTGTATAATTAATGTGATCCTCAAAGTTTTTGAGAAGCTCCCATCTCCTGGCAGGAGCTACCAGGGAAGGGTTTTCCAGGGGAATAAAAGCCCTGAACACATAGTTTTGCCCTGCAGCAAAAGACAGTGGGATAGAAGTGCCCTGGATACTTTGTTTTTCCTGCCCTCCAGTCGGCCTGTGCCTACCATTGGCTGAACTACGCCAGAAAAGCCGGTTGCCTGCAGGGGTCTGCCTCTCTGTGATCTGGAACACAGCAGGGCAAGTACAAGAAAGGGATCTGAAAGCAAAAGAGAAATGACTGGTACAGTGTGTGTGTGTGTGTGTGATGCTTCAAGACCTTCGAGGGGTCTACGCAAACTGGCATCATTCCTGGTGCTTAGGCATGCCCTTTACATTTTGCAGAATCCTTGGAACCTAAGTTTTGATCTCCCATTGTCATGTCCTGGCAGCATTGTGGCTCGGTTGTCTGGCCCTGCTTAATTAAGTCCATTCTGTTTTCATGTTGCCCTTGTAGCAGACGAAGAAAGCCAGTCTCTGGTAGAATCAATAAGAGCGCACTTGTGCTGACTCTGTCCGTCCAGTTTCAGTTCCTTAAAAGGTGGGATAACTTGCAGAGGTGAGGAAGGATATTTAAGATCTAGAGACAAGGGCTATTTCAGTTTTCCTTTAAAAAATACCAAGGTGCCAAGGTGGTTGTAGAAGTTTTGGTATTGGTTGGAGAACAGGTCCTTGGTTGAAGAGTTGTTTGATCCGTTGAAGAATTTATTATAAACTTTGTAATACTGTCCTAAGTTTACTCAGGAATTTAGAGGCTAGAGCACTGTATGCACCTGGGGAAGTTGATCTCTGTGGCAATGCCAAGAGCTTCATATTGGTTCTCATCGTTTATTTTAATGTCTGTAACTGGCAAAGTGATTTTATTGACCATTTTCATGCTAGGTTATCTAAAGGCAGTGATATCTGATTTTCCTGGTGAGCATTCTTAATGTTCAACTTGTCTTTGGGACATGTGTGGAATGTAAAATTGGAATACTGAGCCTTGCTGGTAAGTTAATTCATTTACAGCATGTTGCAAGCCTGCACCCTCAAATTCAGCTTTACACACGTATCTGTATATTTGACAGATGCATAAAAATATCCTATAGTACATTATAGTAAATGAGATAAATCAGACAGAGAAAGACAAGTACTGTATAATCTCAAACTCATGTGTGGAATCCAAAAAAGCTGAACTCCTGGAAACAGAGTAGAATGCTGGTTACCAGGGGCTGGGGGGCAGGGTAGGGGAAGGGAGGAGATGTTGGTTAAGCATACAAACTTGCAAGCAGTAGATAAATAAGTCCTGGAGAGCTAATATACAGCATAGTGATTATAGACAACAATACTATAATATAAATTTCAAAGTTACCAAGAGGCTAGATCTTAATTGTTCCCATCACAAAAAAGAAATGATCATTGTGTGATATGATAGAGGTGTTAGTTAACACCACAGTGGCAGTCGTTTTGCAGTATATAAATGTGTCAAATCAACATGTCACACACCTAAACTTACACAATGTTAATATGTCAGTTGTATCCCAGTTTCAAAAAATGGCCTATAGTGAATAATGTTAGTGCTATATCCAGATGCAAAGAAGAATGTTTTTAACATTTACCCTCCAACAAGCAGTACCCGTGGCTCGTTCTCTGCAGCCTGTCCCCATTTTTGCCGTTCACATGTAGAGAGAAAGAACTGCCTGGGAATTTGTGTTCCCTGGGGTGGCTCTCAGCTCATGGGGGCTAGAGTTTGAATACATGGGCTCCCTTACCTCTCTGGTCAGGGTAACCTGGGTTGAACTCGAACCCCAGAGTCCCCCTGCAGGATCAGGTTGACATGACTCTCTGGAACCTGCTGGAGACCACCTCCTTGTTTGGCCTTGGAATTCTAATGACTATGTGATCAATTACTGCAATGATTCAGCAGCTGAAAACAACAGTCGTGTTTGAATACACATATGCTGAGGAGCAGGAATCTGAGCGTGGCTGAGCTACTGGTTCTGGCCTCAGTGTCTCATGAAGTTGTAGTTGAGCTGTCAGCAGGGAATGTGGTCAGCTGAAGCTTCTGGGGTCGTTCACGTGGCTGTTGGCTGGACACCTCAAGCCTTTGCTGTGTGTGCCTTGATGCGTGCAGGGATGCTCAAGTCCCTTCAAGACATGGCAGCTGGATCCTTTCAGAGCTAGTGAGAGCAAGAGACCAAGCGTGAGTGCACGCAGGACAAAAATGTCAGTCTTTTATAGCTTAATGACTTACCATCACCTCTGTTGCATTCTTTTGCACATGGAAACCATCCGTGGTACCCTATGGGAGAGGACTGGGCAAGGCCATGCATACCAGGTGGTGGGAACTGCTGGCGGCCATCTTGAGGGCTGTCAGTTTCTCTTCCTTCCCAATTTCTTACTCCCTCCTCTCCGTGACTGGTTTCCTATGGCAGCTCTTTCTCTTAATAAATTACTTATACACTAATTCTTGCCTTAGGAACTGTTTCTGGGGAGCCTGGCCTAAATTCATGCTAATTCTTTGTCTAAAACAGGGAAGCAAGCTACAGTCTGTGGGCCAAATCCAGCGTGTGGCCTGCTTCACTACAGCTTGCAAGCTAAGAATGGCTTTAATGTTTATAAGTGAGTGAAGAAATCAAATGAAGCATAAATTTTCGTAATATAGTAAAGTTTTCATAATATCTGAAAATTACATGAAATTCATCCACAAATAAAGTTTTACTGGAACATATTTCTTTCTGTTTTGCCTGTGGCTGCTGTCACACTTCAGTAACAGAGTTAAATTGTTGAGACAATTGCCACATGGTCTTCAATATTAGTTCTCTGGCTCTTTACGGAAAAAGTTTGCCGAGCCTTAGTGTGAAGTGAACCAGCTTTGTGTGGTTTGTTCCATTCAGAGCATGTTCATGGCTTTGGCACCACTGGCTTAACTTGGCCATCAGTCTGTAAGTCTTTCCACTGTCCTTTTGTCACTCCAGGTAGTGAATTTTGAAAATGAATTATTTAGTATTTTCCAGCCCCACTCTTCTGTAAGGTGAGGGAAGGGCTGGATCTTTCTGTGGTGGGGGGGTCTGGTAGAAGAAACAAAGCTCTTTCTCTGTTTTAAGTGTGTGCCAGTTGTCAGAAACCTAAAGGCCTGTGGCTTGATTCTGAAATGAGGGAATTTTTTTATTATATTAAAAAGAAATTTCATATAACTTAGAAGCCCTTCAAATATCTTGATTCTACCATTTCATGTCCTGAAATTTAGTTCCAGAAGGAGTTAGAATTTGATTTTTTGATGGATTTGGGGGGAATTTAGTGATGATGAGATGCAATCCTATATCAGTTTCTTTGTGTATCAGGATTATAGACAAGAGGTAAATTAGCCAACTGAAAAGTGCGTTATAATGTCAATGAAATGTTCATTCTCATTCATTCTCTCATTTTCTTCACCCGGGCCTCTGAGGCAGGCAAGGTAGATTCAATTCCTATATGACTGATGAGGGAATGGATAAAACGCTGGATTAAAACTTAGATAATTACATGGTGGTGAAGCTAGAGCTAGAATCTAGACCTCTTGACTTCTAATCCAGTGTTCTTTCTACTCAACCACTTGATTGTTCACTGCGTGCCGAGCATTGTACGAAGCACAGTGGGGACTTACAATGAAATAATACTTTCAATAGTACTTACATTTAAATGCCACTTTAAACTCCCCCCTCCCACAAACATTTATTTTCTCCACTGAAATTAGTATATATTAGATTACTTTTGTTCATGCTGTCTTATTTAGAGGTTGTCAAGTGAATTTCTATACACTCGGGTTTTACATTGTAATGGATGTAACACAATTAGTATCTACAGGAGAAACCTTTATCTATTAACTCCTCCTTTATTGGTTCTGGGTTCCCTATGAAATCAAGCTAAAGCAAGACACCCATTTTATTTGTAGGCTTTGACTAATAATTCTATACGCAAAGGCGATTTCTGACGTTTTAAAAGTGAAAATGGAGAAACAACTTCTTGGTTTGACATGTCCTATGGGTTTTCAAAGGATGAGAAGCAACAGTTTTAGTGATACTGGAAAAAGCGTTTCACAGGAGAGGCTCAGGGTGTAAGCTCACCTCATTTACCTACCTGGTAAAGAGGGAAAGCAATTTAAAGAATTCATCTCTATAGTTTATCTTGCCATTTCGTAGATTTGCAAAATCTTATTTTTTCTGATTGTAAACTTAGTATGTGGTCATTATAAATAATATGGAAACTGCAGAAAGTTGATAAAGTCTTCTCCATGGCCTACTCAAGGGCATTTGCTATAGATTAACATTTTCGTGTATTTCCTTCTAGGTAAGTTTTTCTCTCAGACTACATACATTTGGGTGAGTCGCTGAAGTCGTTTCTCCTAGATTATGGCACACAGAGTCTGCTTGGACCCTGGGAAGAAAGGCTGTAATGCCTTTTTCTTTTTTACAAGAATTTCAGTCCTTCTCTAACTCAATGTACTTTTTCACAGAAAGCGGCCTCCCATCTTGTCTCACTATTTTATACTTCTGAAGCATCGTTTTTCTTCTCTTTAGGATTATGAGTTCTGTATGTAAGATGGCTAGAGAGATCATTCTTTTCCCAGTACCACAGGAATATGTTTGACTGACAGCCCCAAGAAGAGAATAGAACTGTTTATTTTTAAAAGTTTTATTTTAATTCCAGTATAGTTAACATACAGTGTTGTATTGTATTCAGGCGTAGGACATAGTGATTCAGCAATTCCATCCATCATCCTGTCCTCACCGCAAGTGCCCTCCTTACTCCCCATCACCTACTTCACCCCCCCCCTCTGGTAACTACCAGTGTGTTCTCTGTAGTTATGAATCTGTTTCTTGGTTTTTTTTTCCTCTTTTTTTCCCCTTTGCTCTTTGTTTTGATTCTTCACTTCCACATATGAGCTAAATCACATGGTATTTGCCTTTCTCTGACTTATTTCGCTCAGCACCATGCTGTCTAGCTCCATCTGTGTCATTGCACATGCCAGATTTCATCACTTTTCTATTAAAGCCATTTTTAAAAATTTTATTTGGCCTTTAATCCCGCTTACATATTCTGTTGATGCATTTTGAATATTTTTTTTCATAATGATCATTTTTTTGCTTTAATCTTTTATTTATATATTTTTCTTAAATAGTTCATTGTCAGGTTGGTTTCCATATAACAGCCAGTGCTCATCCCAATAAGTGCCCTGCTCCATGCCCATCACCTGCTTTCCCCTCTCCTCCACCCCCGTCAGCCATCACTTTGTTCTCAGCATTCAAGAGTTTCTCATAGTTTGCCTCCTTCCCTCTCCCCAACTATTTTTCCCCTTCTCCTCCCCCATGGTCCTCCATTAAGTTCCTCCTAATCCTCCTATCCATGCAAATATATGGTATCTGTCCTTCCTTGCCTGACTCATTTCGCTCAGCATAACACCCTCAAGGTCCATCCATGTTGCTACACATGGCCAGATTTCATTGTTTCTCATTGCCATGTAGTATTCCATGGTATAGATAAACCACATCTTGATCCATTCATCCGTCGATGGACACTTAGGCTCTTTCCATGTTTTGGCTATTGTTGAGAGTGCTGCTATGAACATTGGGGTACATGTGCTCCTATGCATCAACATTTCTGTATCCCTTGGGTAAATTCCTAGCAGTGCTATTGCTGGGTCATAGGGGAGTTCTATTGTTAGTTTCCTGAGGAACCTCCACACTGTTTTCCAGAGAGGCTGCACCAGTTTGCATTCCCACCAACAGTGTAGGAGGGTGCCCGTTTCTCCACATCCTCGCCAGCATCTAGAGTTCTCTGATTTGTTCATTTGAGCCACTCTGACTGGCGTGAGGTGGTATCTCAGTGTGGTTTTGATTTGTATTTCCCTGATGAGGAGGATGCTGAGCATCGTTTCATGTGTCTGTTGGCCATCTGGATGTCCTCTTTGGAGAAGTGTCTGTTCATATCTTCTGCCCATTTCTTTACTGGGTTGTTTGTTTTTCGGGTGTGGAGTTTGGTGAGTTCCTTATAGATTTTGCATATTAACCCTTTATCTGATATGTTATTTGCAACTATCTTTTCCCATTCCGTTGGTTGCCTATTAGTTTTGTGGGTTGTTTCCTTGGCTGTGCAGAAGCTTTTAATCTTGATGAGGTCTCAATCGTTTATTTTTGCTCTTGATTCCCTTGCTTTTGGGGATGTGTCA